>PDIM01010324.1:0-99366 GCA_002811675.1 Ichthyosporea sp. XGB-2017a
CGACGCTCTTCCGATCTTTTTTTTCATCCACAATCATGGACGCGTTTATTCCCTTTTAAAGTTCACATATCTACATCTCTGCGGTCTGCCCTAGCTCCAACCTCAGGTGCCAGGGCTAATCAAATACTCTCATCTTCCTCCCGAGCTTTCGGCCGAGCGTTCCATTCCCATTGACCGATTTGGATAAGTTGCTCCAAGGTCGGTATATCCTCGTCCCCGTAAAAGAATCCTTTTCGCGCTTTCCAGCCGGTGGCAAAGCAGTTTACTGTCCATCTGGGGCGATTCAGAAAGGAGTCCATAACTCTACCCGGTCTATCATTGACCCCTAGCGAGATTATGTTAAGGATCATTGGACATACATTTAGATGCTCAATCGTCTCGCGATTGCTCTGCATTTGCTTTGTAGGATTTGTCTGCGATTATTCTTTATCTTGGTACTGCCGCATGCCTCTCTAAACCATCGCTTTGTTCCTGTGCATTGGGCCCCAAACAAGATGCGAAATTGCAGGTTGCAGATGACATAGCACTTTGTAGCCGAGATGAACGAGATAGAAAAAGAGCAGTACGCATAATGCGAGATTTCTGTGACATATCGGGAATGGAACTCAACGATGCCAAATACATAGTAATCCCTACGGAGATGAATACAGAATACCGAGAAGAGAAGCCAATAGAGACCGAATGATTAGATTGAATGAAGACGAAAGCACCTGGAGCAAAACAGAAAGCAGCAGACAAAAGGACCATTAACGAAAGACTGGCTCAAATAGATGTGCTTATAGAAAGGTGGAAAGTCATCAATATGAGTTGGAAGGGGATCAGTACAGTGTTTCAATATTTAATGGCTTCCAAACTGTGGTATTGGATTTCGACCATCGGCACTGAATAGAGAACCGAACTCTGTAGAGCAAGAAGAGAAACGGATGATGACTATCATCCGAAACAAAATGAGAGATAGCATTGGAGCTAGATTATACCGAGACGAACCAAGGGTAAGAGTAAATGATTGGTGTCAGCTCAACACAGGGGACGAAATGGAGGAGATTATACGCCCACATTACTTTAAGATTACGGCGATACAAAATGGGATTGCCACACATAAATATGCGTTCCAGTGTTAGGAAACACCGCCTATGACAACTTATACGCCTGTGTCGACGTAGTTGAGACTTACCAGGTAGATGCTGTAACGCGAATGTATGTTAGCGAGAGTGAATCGAAGAGACAAGTGGATAGAAGCTTATGTAGTTAACCAGGAAGAGCTCATGACAGTTACAAAGGATGATCTCGTACCAGCTCGGAGCGTGAAATCTGCGGACCTAAAGGAACACTGGAATGAGATGATAAACAGATGGCGACTCGGCGGCACTCAACTGGAAAGTCTATTCGAAACACTTTACGAGGCGCAAAAAGGCAACATCAAAGGGCTTTGCGCTCAATATGTTTGGTTGTGGATTCACGGAAAATTATGGACAAGAGATAGACAGATGTCTAAATTGGAAAACTTTGACGATGGCGGGAAGGGAACGAAATGCCCGATATGCGACGAAGCAGAAGAGAGCATCGCCCACTTAAACGTGTGTAAGGCAAGGATAAAATACTCCAAGAAATCACGGGGATAAGAAAAACAACTGTACTAGATTTCTTGAAAGTGAATTTCCTGTCTACCGTAGTAACTTTCTGTACGCTGTGGAAAAAACGAAACGGAGTCTTCTACGGCGACCTAGTCTTCCCAGAAGAACAGAAGAGAGTGGCTAGTGAAAACATCAGATGGGAGCTCAAGGCAACAACTAGAAGAAGGAAAGCAAGGAAAGGGTGGAGATGATTGCGGCCAAGATGGGATACTTCCGACGTGTAAAGGGGGGGTCGAAAACTTAATTAAGGGTCTTATGTTTTATCTTTTTTTTTCTACCCATTGTTATAAGTAGACCCAACGGGTTTATTGAGCGAAGCGCAGCGTAGCGTTTTTCTCTCATCAGCTCAGGCCCTTTTCGACGGTCAATTTTTTCGAGGATATATGATAAATGCAGCCTTCTGATTGGATAAAACCCCCATCCCTCAAAATTATGCTTCTCAGAACTGGATCCCTTACACAAGCTTCGCTCGTCCACACTTGCTGTGCAGACTATTTTAATTAGGAATGTGTGAGAAATAAATGCGCGAAGAGTGTGTCTGCGCGATAAGGAAAAAAAGATGCGAAACTGGCGGTGAGATAAAGTGACATCCTCATGTCACAGTTGGTGGACCTTTCCTTTCAAGCGTTAAGGGGGAGCAAGGACCGCTCGGGGGGAAGTCGTTGATTGTGGTGTGAGGAATTTGACAGGCCATCCTCCCTCACCCGGACCCCGGTGCTTGTATTCGTTCAAAGACTCCTTCCTTGCCTCCTCCCAGTCCTCTGCATAATCCCTCTTCTTTGTGTGTGGCAGATGTGTGGCTTAAGGTGGTCCCTGGCTCTGATTTATTCTCTGTTAGTTTACCTTTGTTCTTCGGTGGTTTTTATCTCGAGGAATTTTATTGGTATATGGTTGTTTTGGGGGTTTGGTTTACTTTATTTGGCATCTTTCAATCTCATGGCTTCTTTTGATTCAGTTTTATTTCTAAGTGATTAACATAGTTCGGGCATGGCTAAGAATATAATCTGCAAAGTCAAGTATTGTGCAGATAAGCGAGGGAATAAGCCTTTGCTTGTATACCAGCCAATTTTATCTGTTGTTTTCACTATACTCCTCCTCGGACAATTAATGACTGCAGCTGTGGAGGCGGACAAGAATGGCCAGAGGACTAGCAGCAATGGTGAGAGAAACATTCGATCTACAATCCCAAGTGATTCCTTTAAGGAAGCAACAGAATGTGTGGCATTGCTGTCTAATGTACTTAAAAGCGCTTTGAATAAGATACGATTAAGATCTGTTTCCAACAGAAACTTAATGATCACACGCCAAGCCACCAAAGGAGCTGCTAAAGGGGTAGATGTGAGACTTGAGGTAAGTGATTTTGTGCAGTCGATAGGGATCTCAAGAATATGATTTGAGAATGGCTTAGCGGAGTAAGAGCAGATATTAATATCCCATATTCTTTTTTTCTTTCTGTCTTTCTTTCTTTCTTTCTTAACAAGACATGCTCTGCATTGGAAGAAGACGCAACTCATGCATGGCAGCAAAAGGCAGATCTTAATAATTTTGTTGAAGGTTATACGAAAGAACTGATTTTCTGTGAAGAAGGAATAGATGCTGCTCTTGGACTTCTTAGCTCACAGTCAGTGATGGCTTTTACAGACCTCACTTGCCCCAATCAAGAGATTGGAAAGTGGAAGAAAATGGAGCGAGAGCACCGCGAAGAGCAAAAAGCCCATGATTTGTGTGTGGATGCGTTAATGAATGAAATGACATTGGGTGCCAGAATGGAAAAGGAGTTGGTGTCAGCCAAAAAGTCGCTCATTGCGTGTTCGGCTGTTTTTCACGATTTAGAATTGAAATATCAATCACTTTCTACCAAAGTTGAACACTTGCGAAAAGATAACATTTTGAAGAGATTTGACCTTGATAGCTACGAAGAAAAGAAAAGAAAAGTCGTAGATGCTAGTGAGAGTAAGTGTGGTAGCAAGTCGAATTCAACCGAGGAAAAGACAAATGCCAATGCCTTCCAATCTAAGTTGGAAAAGATAGTTGATGGGATACTTGGTTGTAGAATAGACAGAAATAACTTTGACTTTTATTTTACTTCGATTGGGTGGCAAATCGATGAAGCTGTCGACCGATACGAGCGCTTGCATGAATTGTCTAGCAAATGTCAGCAGACTTATTCGCAAACAATAATCAAGGAGTTGTTGGATGACCTTATTGCAAAAATGCAGACCATGTCTTTTAAGGATTCCTTTTTGAAAATTCGAAATGAAAATAAGAACGCCATAGGCCCGGCAGCGCTCACAGATACGTTTTATAAGAGCTGTCAGAGCCCTGGATTGTGGTTTGATGGCGAAAAGTGCCGTGCTTGTGATGCCGACTGGCATGGGCATAAGGTAAACTGCGCAAAGTTCCGGTTTGAGCTGAATGATAATCAGAAGTGCACTTCTGTATGCGAGAAGTGTATTACAGGGTATGCAATGAGCGACGGCAAGTGTGACCAATGTGCACCTGGTTATGGGGGTTTTGCTGACGCAGCTGGTAAACTTGTTTGTGAAAAGGAGGTACTGTTGCTCTTTACATTGTCTTTTTTTTTTCAAATAGGCTGTCGTTTGATCTTTTATTAACTTTTTCAATGCAACATGAACTGTTTGTTATATTCATATGCTTTTACTTAAAAATGTTATAACATCGCCAGTGCTTTTGTGGCTACCTTGATTATGTGCGAAGGAAGCCGACTAAAGGGAGAATGTGCAGTCAGTCTACTGGTTTATGTGGCACTTGTCAAAAGGGATGGTTCCGTGACCCAGAAAATCCGACACAGTGCACTAAAAGGTGTCTATGTGGTGGTAGGGCGGGAAGCAGGCCTGTCCCTGGGGGAACATGTGACCCTCTTAGTGGACGGTGCCTAACGTGCGCGAACGTTCCTAATGAGATTGCAGGCGGAAAAGCAAATTTTTCTCCGGTAGAGGGAGACTGTAGTGGTATATGTGGCAGTGGAAAAGTATTGAAAAAGAGTGCATTGGGCGATCGTAATGGGAAATACACATGTGTTGATGAAGATTTTCTGTTACATGGGTCTAAAATGAAAGTCGGTAGATATTATTTTGGCGCTCACCTACGTTCTGCAAGTTGCATTCTTAAGTCCTCGGCAAAAGACTCGAAAAGTACTTTCTTTAGAAACTTTTTGGTAAAATGTCCAGGAAATGCGGGTGTTGCATTGCTTGGAGCTGAATATGGTGCCAGTGTATACCATTCCTTTCAGCCAAGCATATATACAACTATGGCAGAAGGGGTTCTGGGTTACGAGAACAATACCGTCTCGGTTTTGCGTCAGTGGAACCGTGAAGATGGAGTTTCCCCCCAGTATATAGATGATGAAAAGTTAAAGAATGCTGATATGAAGAATAATGATCTTGTGCATTATCGTCCACTACTTCACTATGGGGAATGGCGAGCATTCAGAATTGAAGTCAGCGGTGATGACCCCCGCAATCCCGTAGTCAAATTATTTAAAGATGGCGAAGAAAATCCCTTTCTAACGCGTAAAATGTACAATCTTCCCGAAACTTACAACAATTTTGTGTATATTGCCTTTACTCGCTGGGGATATGAATTTGAATCTCTGGTTGATGGTTCGTCACAAGATCTTTCTATTTCTGCAAATGCTTACTTGGACAAAATGGGCATTGGGCGACATTTATTTGATTGCAGTTTCCGAATCTTAGCTGCGGATAACTTGGTGAGTGTTCAAAAAAAAAAGCTTGTAATTTTGCAAATGTAGCTAGTGTTTCTAGATTCCTTTCTGTATTCCACCACTTTGATATGCGCTGCCCCTTATTTATCCATTTGTTTGTTAATTTATTTAACTGTTTTAACATCTACACCTTTGTCAGTGTCTGTGTGGGGGTCGAGCGAAAGTATCATCTGGACTCAGCTTTCCTGTCTTGGGTGGTGAATGCTTTGAAGATACTGGTCAATGCACAAAGTGTGCCCACGGATATGTGGTCGATGATACTGGTAAAAGCTGTGAACATTGTCCCAAAGGCAAGTTTATTAACCCGGACAATCCCACCCAATGCATAAAGTGTACATGTTCAGCTCTTTCAAGTGATTGTGATCCTGTAAGCGGTGCCTGTAAATCCTGCCCTCTAGGCTACTACCGAAAGTCTAAAAATGCTCAAAAATGTATTCCGGTAAGTAAGCTGCCCATTCCAAATACATCTTCAAAAGTAAACATCCCTAGTTAATTCACAACTCCCTTTTTGTTTTTAAAAAAATACTTTCAGTGTAAATGCGGGGAGTTGAATGTAGCTACCGGGCTTTCAAGCCCTGGTGAATGTGATATGAACACTGGTAAATGTACAAGCTGCCCCATTGTTGTTCCCTGTACACTATCGCGAAGACAGAAGAATAAGTGTAACGATGAAGATTTCCGCCAAGGAAATGCGCCAAATTTTGAATATCGCCTGAGCAAGAATGGCATGAGTTGTGTAAAAATTCCGGTGAATGTAGGAGAGGAAGGAAATTTCCCTCTTTGCGCTGCGTTCAAACGCCAAAAGTACTCACTTAGTGCTGGTGGATGCCTCGACTGCAAAGATCCACCAAAGACGGGATATGAGATTGGCTTAATTCTAACCGACACAAAAGATAACTGCCGCATGCAAACTGTCGTAGATGAGCAAGACAACTGTTTGGAGTGGAACCGGGACACAGGAGGGTGCAAAAAGTGCATGAAAAATTTCTCAGGCTTTTGCCCCGAAATGGCCCCTTGTTGGAAATGTGAAAAGTTTATCTATGAAAGTAAGGAGTTTATGAAACAGAAAAATATGTTTCAAAAGCTTGTCATGCAGCGTGCCCTTGTGCCTAATGTTTGCAAGAAATATAGCCCACGCACCGGGTTGATGGAAAATTCATTCACTCTATGCATAGATAAGCTTTCATTTGATCCTCAAAATCCAAAAACTTATGAAAATACATTTAAAGACATTGATTCTTTTTACCAGTTCATGCCATATACCATATCTCGATGTGAAGACGCCAACGGGGAACGGCGACGTCGATACACCCAGCAAATTAACAACGTTATTGGCGGAAACAAGCTATCAAGACAGCCCATCGACAAGAACGCGTCCTCATCTGCTCCCTACGTGCACGGAGAAGATGGGGACTCTCGCCGACTTACACGTCGCTCCCCCAGTCCCGGTACATCTGGCTCACGATATAACCCACGACCTATCCAAGAATACCACGCACCAAAGCCTTTGGTGAGCAAAAAGAAAAGCCCAAAGGAAAAGAATGGAAATGACGGAAATCCCAATGATGTTGACAGATGCTCTTCCACAGACTATCCCATACAATATGATGGGCAACTTGGCTTTGATTCTATTATTCCAGGGTCGTGGGTTAATGTGCTTTCTAAAGGGGCCAAAGAGCCTGTTCTTATGTATGATGCCTTTCGGCAAACAAACGTTGAAGTAGTACAAGACGACAAATATGTCATGTCTGACCCAAGGTGCTTATGCAGAGCACTGGATATGGGAGTTGGCCCTAGTGGTAAATGTGAGTTTTTAAGAGATCCAATCAAGACCGGACATTGCTCATGTGACGAACAAAACGTTTTTGAAGATGGGGGAGAATGCCGATGCCGCCCACAAGGTATATCAGTAGAGAACGAGGCATGTAAGTGTGTAGGTAATTTGAGTGGCGAGAAAATATGTACGTGCGACACAAAGGAAAAAGCAAAAGAAATGGTGAATGGTAATTTGAAATGCGTTGAGTGCCATTCTTCCGCGACATGCAAAGGCTCTATTGCCACATGTGGCAATAAGGAAGAAAAGCACGTTGATGTTGATGCTGACAAGATCAAGTGTTTAGCGCCGACCAAAAAAAATGATATGACCTGGAACGAGGAAACGAAAAAATGGCAATGCTCAAATACACTGAGTCAAAAAAAATACACAAGCACTGGCATTGTCTGTGCATTATGCGCAAGCAAAAATCAGATGGCGTCTCAGTTCATCGACCATGATTCTGGTGAGTGCAAGTGTTTGCGCCCTAATCACAAAGCACTGCTAGTAGATGACGGGGACGAGAACACCCCTGCGCAAATGGTTTGCTATCCATGCGATTCTGAGACTACCATTTGGCAACCAGAAACAAAAGATTGTGTGTGTGCTTCTAAGACTTCAAAAAGCAAAATGAAATTGGAGGAGGGCAAAATAAAGTGTCTAACCTAAAGAAGCTCAAGCTTCGATAATGTACAAGCAGACAGCGTTTTCGCTTGAACTGAAAGGACTTCTATTATATAAATAAACTGAAAACTTACAAAGCAATCGCCAAGTATCAAAAAAGAATAAAAGAACGTGAGCGAAAAACGAACGAAACTGATCAGCAAGAAGACGTAGATGCACCCTACGTCTACTGTCTACTGTACTATGTAAGGTACCTGGTACATAGCTGGTAGGGACTGGAGTAGGGCCCCACAACAGCTGGTCAGTAGAGGGATAGGTATCAATCTCTTCCCCAGCTTGGCACTAACACCCAACTCCCAACCACAGGAATGCACCATGTCCCTACGGTACCGTATAATTAGCGTGTGGGGCAATTGCTACATAGCACCATGGAGGGGTACTGCACAGGTGACCAGACAAGGACTGAAACTAAAGAAATAAATACTTCACGCCTGCTGCCCTTCTGACTCTTCTTTTCTTTTTTTCTTCTTCGCGTTGTTGTTGTTTTTAGTTTTTTATTTTTTTAATTATATTTTGAGAAAGTTATTTGATTTTATTTGATTTGTTGTTTCGTGTGGATTCCTTTTTTCTTCTTCTTTCTTTTGCCTCTGTGTTTGCTTGGCGGAATCGCCCCAGGAACAGAGTTGAGGAGGAGAAGAGCAACATGAATTGGCTATTCTTAATCAGTCGTTCTTGCCTTATTTCAAAGCCTCGTGTTTTGTTTCTGATTTTATGTACTGTAGCTGCGATGCACATGCAATGGGTATCTGCGGCAGAGCAGGGTCAGGCTGATCCCCTGGGCCCTCAAAAAGGGATCAAGTATGTGTCCAGTGTGGAGCTTCGTGCACTCTCTGGATATAATATGGTCTTTGATACAGAAACTGTTCCTATATTCGAGAAGAAGCCCCCGCTAAATGCAAGAAATCTTGTGGCGACGGTGACAGAAACGGGAATAAGGGCAAAGACCCGCTCGAGTAAGTTTACGACACTTTACAGTCAGCGAGAAGATATGAAAACGTCCAGGAGTACGTCCAAATCCGCCTCGACGTCTTTTTCTTTCAGTAAGCAAGGCAGTGCCCTTTCAGCAAGTGCTGGAGCGAGTCAAAGCCAAAGTAAGAAGATGCGTGAGATGAAAAGCATGAAAGGGAAAGAGGATCGGCGCTTTTTGACCATTGAAGTAAAGTCACATGTAATGACAGTGATATTGAACCGGGGAAACATGGTACTTGATCGTGTCTTTCTGGACGACTTGAAGAGACTTCCCATTTTGGATGTGAATAGCACATTAAGCCCACTGGAGAGGATGGGGGCGAACAATGGGGATCAAGCGAAATTACCTGAATATTTTCGATTTTTTGGAAAGTATGGGACCCACTATCGACGTCGATCCCGATATGGTGGTCGTTTAGATTTCACATATTCGACTGTAAAAGCCGAGCGGCAGACAGAATCCCAATTTGAAAAAGAGTCCAAGCAATGCTCAAGTGCCTCTGCCGCTATGACCTACGAGAGAGAGCAACAGACCGGTCTGCCTTTTGGCAATGACAAGGATGCTGATATTGATGCTGGTGAGGAAAAGCCTGGAAGCAGGAAAATGAGCGTACAACCAATTCCCAGAGAGAGCGCGGCGAAACCTCAGGTTCTTGAGCTGTGGTCATCTTCTAATGCCGGTGAGGTTTTTGGTAGCGTGGATGGACAAGGATTAGATGTGGACACCTCAATGCTGGATGCAGAGCAAGATGCCGCCGCGGGGCTTGATATTTCTGATGATGGTGATAGTGGAGGGGGTGGCACAGGTGATGCAGCAAACGCATGGTCCAAAACAAATCTCGACAAAGATGGCGGTGTGAATCTGCGAGGTATAGAGCTGACGGGATATTGCCTGGCGCCAAGAATTCGAGCAAGACCACTAGATGGGAAAGATGATGTATCTCTTCTTCTGAAGACTGCTAAAAATATGGAAATTGCAAGCGGTGAATCTAGCACTGATGGATATAGGCGTCGAAGGGGCGAGGGAAAAGAATTGGAGGAGACCACAGTCCAAAGAAGTTTGAATGTTGGGGGGGAGAGTGGAGCTGAGTTTAATGATAATATGCGATCGTCTGCGTCTGGAAGGTGGCCAGTTCGAGAGGTTGATGAAAGTTTGTATGAAGTAATAGATGCTTGGGTCGGGTTGTTGCATCGCGAACGTCGTGGTGGACGAAGTCGTGGAAAGGTTACGGATATTGAAGAAGGTTTGGAAGAGCAAATGAAGGCTCAAACTGAGGCTAACTATGTGGCTGCAGCTACGTTGCAAAATGAAGCTGATAATGCCGCCACCGCTCAGGCTAACGACGAATCAGACTCGCAAGAGGAAGCTACTGCTATAGATCCAGCATATGAGCAGGAGAAAGAGCCGATTGGAACAAAGCAAATGAAGATTCAAGCCAGCTTTGGCTTTGCGGACTGTATGAATAGTATGACCCAGCAAGGGAGCTTAGAGGGGAGCGCTAACAGTAAAGACACTTTTAGTGTTACTTGCACTGGAGGAATAAGCTGTAATGGCATGTTGTTTTTATCCAGCCCAGCAACAATAAGGCTTCAAGTGAATCATTGGGTTGCTAGTACGTGGAACTTTCCGGCATTTCTCGATTCTCCTGGAGAAGATTACGTACTTCTTAGTGAAGTATTTGATGACACTATTCACTTTAAAGGAGAAAAGGCTGCAATCGATCGATTTGTAAGGGAGCAAAGGCAAAAACGTCGTTTTGAACGAAAACGATCAATGGAGATTGCCCTTACTGCGTATTTTAATTTCTATGAGGCCGACATGGATGCCAACTATTTTTGCGATCACATGAAGTGTTCTGTGGATCCTCAAGTGCTGGCCAGTGGCGAATGCTTTTGTCCAGATGACGGGTGTCGTTTTGATTTGCTGTCGCGCATTAGCCAGGCGGGCTCTACCTACAGTTTGGGTGTACGAGGGACCACGGGGCCCAAGTGTCCACAGAGTGATAAATACTGGAATGACGTCCAGGGGATGTGTATGCCGCTTTCATCTAAAGCTAGGCAGTGCGAGTTCAAGGAGCAGTTTGTAAATGTCAAGACTGGAGTTTGTGTAGCTGCCTGCGCGGAATTTGAAACTACAAAAAAATGGACAAAATGGGACATTTGTGAAGACCAGAGGTCGTCATTTGAAAAAAATTTGCAAAAGGTAACAGATTATACTGACAACATTCCCGTAGTTAGTAGCTTGGTCACTTTAGGCGCAGGTTACGCTGAGAATATCATGAATGTATTTGGCAGTCAGAAGCCAAAGTACAAAGCAATGTGCGCTTCTGATATTCAGTTTTGTGTACCTTATTGTGGCGGTGGGACGTACGTGTATACTGCACAGCGCGAAAAGCCTGTTAATGACGCTAGTAAGATGACGACCACAAATTTGATGCATACACTGCTTGGGCTTCCAGCAATATTAAGTCCTTTGTACAAATGGCGTGCGCAAGTGGAGCCCCAAAAGATCGCTGACGAAACTCGCACGTTTAAGCAATGCGTGCGCAAATGCCCTCCCTTGTGGAGGGCCGATGATAAGACAGGGCAATGCGTAAAAGAATGCAAACAGGAACAGTTTTTGAAGTCCGATCTACTTTCCGGTAACATGAAATGTGTAGACAGCTGTGGAACGGATATTGCATTACCCACTGTTAATGAACGACTCTGCATACCCACAGTGGCACTTGGGTTCTATAATATTAGCGTTCACCGTGCGTCGTTCCCAGCAGTGTCTTGCGCCAAAGGTGGTATACACTCAGAGCGGGTAGGAAACCTTTACATTGATGGCAGCGGTGTTGCTAAAGCAAGCAACTCCGCCCCACCGACGACCTTTCTAATCACATCAGTGGCTGTCGAGGACCTGCGCAAAAGCTGGAAAGAGATGAACCTCGCCTATGAAAACCAGGTTAAAAAGCATGCCGAAGAGCAAGTTCCCCCAAAACGAAAAAAAGTAGAAACACACAAAAAGAAATTTTTGTTCTTTACCACCGCTTCTTGGGATGTATACGCTTTTATTCCCCCTAGCCCAGAAGAGAAGGCACAGGCTGCCAACAATGCGTGGGAAAGACGAAAGAATGATGTCATGAATGATTTTGGTTCGGTCTATCAATTTTTGGCAAGTTCTGGCTGCAGTACAGTTGGAAAGAAGTTTCCAACGGGGTCTTTTATGAAGTCTGAACCGAAGTTTGGAACCAGAGCCCGTATTCTACTTCTGTACGATGTTAGAAATCTAAATGTGTTGACGTTTGACAATCCTCAGAAATCATTGCGGTACGCTAGCAATGGTGAACGGCCGTATGCTCTAATGGTAGCTGGCGGTCTTGGTGGTATTGGAGCGAACTGTGACTCCTCCTTAGGGGACGGTGGCGAGTGTATACCTTACTCATACATGCGCGATTTTTCGGACAATTCGACAAATGTAGGTAACTTTTTCCCTCCTTTGTACTATGATTCCGTCAGCCAAACAATTCGCTTGAAAGACACCAGTGCCCCAAATATGTACCAAACTTATTTCACGATCACACCTGTAGAGCGTATCAATACACCAGGAAATCCATCTTGTAGCTCTCCTGTGAAAATTTCCAATCTTAAACCAAAAGTAACTGTATGGGTCCCGAAATTTGCCCCTGTGCAAATGCAAACATTTTCCAAGCCCGATGGTTTTGGCTTTATTAGTCCATTTGTACCTCTGCGCTTCACCAGGGCCCTTTACAGTGAGAGACCAATTGATACAATGTATAGTGTCGGGGAGAAAAGAGAGCCCGTTTTGGATGAATATTGGCCAAAGGGAGGGCGTTTTCCGTCGCCGTTTGATCGCCATTTTTTTGAATACCAAGAGTACAGGAGTGAGGTGACACAAGAAAAGGATTTCAGTGGCCAAATTGGTAGGCGCACAATATTTGTAGACCCTCTCAAAATGTCAACTGTATATATTCTCAGTGATCCAAGCAGTTTTTGTTTCATTGCATGCATCGAAATATTTGACTGCCGACTATTTTGTGATTTCAGTCTTTATGATGGCACACGACTATTGGACTTCACACCGGTGGTGTCACTCGATAGTGATGAAGATATTGCTGGGGTTTATAACTTTGACAAAGTGCCTGTTTCGGGAATGCTTACTGTTCTCGGAAAAACACGGAGTCGTCGCGGAAGTGGCAAAATCAGCAATGAAAATGCATTGGCGGTATCAATGTGTAAAGCAAAACGAGTAACGAGTAAGTGCATACGATTCTTGTACAAGCAAATGCGCAACGCCTTTCATGATGACACTGCAATGAACTTCTTTGAGTCGTATTTAATGACCAACAGTTACAGTTTTTATATGCCCAAGGAAGTTGCCGATGCCCGTACTTTGGCCATTGGAAAAGAAGCTTTTAACTTTGAGGGAATTCTGGGCCAGATAAAAGCCCGTACGGATATGTTCGAAAAGCGAAGCGAAGGTGAAGCACTTATGCGTGCGCGAGCGTTTAAGGAAAAGCTCCTAAAAGAGTGGAGGTGGCTCGTATTTGAGCCAAAGACGGTGTTTATGCGCAAGGAAGCCATTGAAAAAGTAAAAGAGCTGTTAAACGAATATAATACTTTAGATGATAAACCATATTCTGCCCAGTTACGAGCTGGTAATACAATTTTGCTCCACGTATGTCTTAGTAAATCCATTTTGAGTAGATACCATACTGAAAGGCATGAGTCTTTGATTGCGGGTTCACAAGAAGACATCAATCAGGATTCGTATGGGAGAACCGACGAACGACTCTTTCGCCGTTCGGTAAATTCGTCCCCGATATCATCTCCGGAATCTTCATTGAAGGACCTAGTGCACACTACAGTTGCTAAAATGGTCGAGCGCCAAACTTTTGATGAAAGTAAAGTTAACATAAGTTCATTTGTTTCGCAAAATAGTGATGCTATGTTGAAAGGCGAAACCAAAAGGCTATTCGGAGAAGAATCGTTTGATTATGTAAAAAATATCACACTGAAGGCAGCCCAGGATGAAGCCAAGAATGGAACAAACTCGAAACGCCCGCTGCTTCGGGATCTGTATGATGTTAGAGCAGTGCAATCTCTGAATTGCCACGACTACCAGACCGATGCTTCCTTTTGCATGATTGGTGAGGAACCTGCTGATCTTCTAACTGTGACTTTTAGCGTTACTCACGTTAATGAAATTGGTCAGCTCCACCCTCCTCAAACGTATACCCAAGTTTGCTACCGTAAGGGCGAGTGTAGGTCAAATAGATTTCTCATTCCGAATACTAAGACTGTTGGGTATATCATGTTTGTGATGGACAAGCAGAATCAGGTTCTACGATTTGATCTTCTGGGTATGAGAGAAAAAGGGCCGAAATATTTTGAAGCGCCATGGCTTTACTACATGGGCCATTCTTTTGCTCATTCAAGTTGTTTCGAAACGGGAAGCTGTTATGATGACAACTCAGGGAATGGAAAAATATTTGACGACTTTAAGAATGCACAAGATGAATCGACAGGTAGTGGGGAGGTTCTAATACTTCGAAGTGCACCGAAAGGAGTGAAACTATTTCCTGAAATTTCAAAAGTATATATAAGCAACGTTGAAATTAAAGAGAATAATTTTCAATACTTCAATTCTCACCCCTTCGCAGCATTCGTGCGGCCTTGTGACTTAAAAATGGCAGTGGACCCTGAATTATCGCGTAGGATGATGGTCGCATCATTTGTAGAATTCGAATATAAGAATAAGATTGAGAATCAGTTTGTTATTTTTGTGTATGTTTGCTACAGGGTATGCGAAAGGCATACCATGTCGATTGGCAGTGTAATAAGTAAAAACAGAGATTTTGCAGATTTCAAAGTTCCGCGAGAGGGTGACGACGTTCGTTCACAAATTGAAGCAGCTTTGATTGGATCACCAGAAGTGAAAGGTTCTATTGAATGGGAGAGATCTTCAGGTCTTCCAAATGACGGGTATCAAATGGGATATTATTCTCAGACAATCGGAAGCATGGAAATGATTTTATCCAATGTCACTGCTTATTTAAAAAGAGTTGACAATGTTAAGAAAGCTGCTGAAAAGTATACTGATACCCTGGTAAATGGGTTTAGTAAGGCTGCGGGGTTGATCGAGGAGCGGCTGCTTTGGAGTTTTGAGAATGTTGAGCTTTCTAATGTTACTAGATCCATTGTCGATGAAGTGAGCGGGGAAACATTTATGATCACAAAGTCCCCAGCAGATCAATTTGCTCGGTATTTGTCTGAGCTTAAAGCGTATCACTGGGCCCTCAAAGCTATGGAGTCGCTTCTTGATCGTTCGAAAAATGTCGTATCAGCTGATCAGCTTTACGATGCGCAGCGAGATGTGAATGATCTCATTATTAAGATGCAATATGATTTTCTTAGATCAGTACGTGATTCGCAATTCAACGATTCTGATACTTCAAATATAACGCAAGGATATGATGCCTCAAGAACATCTTTAACTTGGAAAAAGTTGGATAATTTCTTCCACTATTTCTCTCTTCCTAGCATGGCCATCTATCCGTTCTTGATTGTAATCTATGGACAATATGGGATTCAAATCAATCGCACGATATCGGAGAAACAAATGCATTGCGTCAGTATTGGAAATGGTGAATGTTTTCTGGGGGGGCCAGACATTGCGTTGCTTGTTCGGTATAGGATGGACACCGTGAATGGTAATGTGTATCTGCATATGTTATCCCCTTGTTTGGCAGAGGATAATCCATCCGAGGTGTGCACTATGTTTAATATACAGCGAAACCAAATCAACAATGCCAATGAGGGCATTGTACAATTCAAACAAGGAAAGTACACAATTATCTTTTCCACCGAGTCATATATTAAACCCAGGATAGATCAAAACCCTGTTAAAGGATACCATTCCACAGAATGGACGAGTGGAATTGTAAAATATCGGTATACTCGTTTGGATGTAAATGACAGTGAAATTAGTGGACATGCGGAGGAAAATGATTCGCTGGGACATATGATCAGTTCATTAAGCTGTGGCTCACATTTTGACCTCACAGCCCCTCTTCCTCAGTACATATGTCCTTGCCAACATCCCTACCTTCCCAATCGGTGTTCATGTAACAAACAGCGACATGAAATGGAAAACGAGGATGGCGAGTGCGTTTGTGATTCACTTAACAATTTTGCAAAGGATCCTAATAATGCGAAGCTTTGTACTTGTGATATTTCCAAGGGTCTAAAGCAGCATCCTACCAATCCCGAACTTTGTGTTTGCGCAATGGGGAGAAATCGCGTTTTCAACAATGTTACTCGGCGGTGCGAATGCAACAAGGGTGCTTCCTTCTATGAAGACTCCGATTTACATGTGTGTGTATTCCAATCTCCCTTTTCTGCCAAGGTTCGATCTGTTCGAAAGTTCCAGTGTAGCGATGGAGAACTTTTTGATTTTTCTATTTTGAGATGTGTACCTGCCATGGATCATTCAGACGCATTACCCGCGCCACAAGAAAGTGGGAGAGTGGCATATTCATCCTCTTCCAGGGATTCTTCTGTGGGTATTGAGTGGGACTCATTTGAGGATGCAGGATCGTATAATAATTATAAGGAGAAAAAATTGTTTGCCGACGTAAAACTTCAAATGTCTGACATAGACACTTCCAATCCCCGAGATGAAATGGATACCAGCAAGATAGCATCTCAAGCGGATGAGAATTTTCACGGCAGCTTGTTTGTGACCAAACCGTACTTTACCCTTCGCGAAGAACTTTTGAAAGGATCGAATATAGGTGCCGAGTCAATGGATACATCTGCAAATAGTGACCTGGTAGATGCTCTTAAAATATATTCAAGTAGTGGTTGGGTGAAACCATTGAAAATAATTCACATTGGTCAAGTGGGGATTGAAGCCGAGTATGAAATACCGATGGTTCAGATCCCTTTTGGAGCAAAGAACAATGATATTCTTTCTAGAATGGGATTGAATACTATAACCGAGATGAGCATCATAAATGAAACTTTCACAAGTATTCCAACGGGGTTCTTTGATGGCCTGAACAATCTGTATTCTTTGCGGATCGAGGACTGTGAGCTGTCCGACTTTTCATCTCATAAAACATTGCAGGGGATAACTGCGCTTACAAGTTTGAGTCTCCAGGGTAACAAAATCAAGGACATTGGGACAGATGTATTCCGCGGCCTCCAAGCTTTGAAATACCTGGATTTGCGAAATAATGAGCTAAGTCATATCGGGACCTCTACATTTTGTCCGATTGCTATAAACCTGCTTCAATTGAAAATAGATGAAAAGGTATCGCTGTGTTTACCCGGAAAATTGTTTAATAGACAAGATTTCCAAATTGAAAGTAAGGGATCGATGTTGTTCACGCCTTCGCGTGATTTAAATGCGAAGTACAAATGTACCGATGAATCAGTATGTGGATTATCCTCTGGTGCAAAGTGCACTACTTCCACTGGCGAGCTTACAGCTTCCCTGAAGTGTATTTCGCAAATCTCTGTCGGTGTCGAGCAATATTCCAGCAGTCTCACATCGGTCATCCTCCGCAAAAATTCTCTTGATAAGAATGCGTATCCTTTGGCTGTACGCACAATTTCGTTTACAAATTTTTTTGTATTGACTGCTCGATCAACACTAGAAATTAACTTTGGAACAGAGAATGTGGAACTGGTGGATTTCGATACCTTAATTGTAAAAAATGCTGCAATTAATTTCTTTAGCTCAACCTTTACTCAAGGTCTTTACTTTGTCAAAGCCTTTCTTTTAATTGACTGTGATATTAGATCAATAGAAGTTGGCATATTTAAGAACATGCCCTACTTACACGAACTGCGTTTCAGTGGCAATAATATCACGTCTCTTGTGGATGGAATATTTTCACATACAAGTAGTCTTCAAGTGCTTGATTTGTCAGGCAATGGTATTAAAAGTATTGAAAAAAGAGTCTTTAATATTCCAACACTTACTGAATTATATCTTCAAGGCAATGAAATAGAAGAGCTGCCAACTACTGTGTTTGATGGTCTTGTTAACTTGCAGAAGTTGTATTTGAACTCCAATCGTATACGCCTTTTGCCAAGTAAGTTATTCCGGTCCCTAGTTTCAATACAGGAAATCGATATATCTGATAACATGGCGGGACTCTTGGTAGATGTGTTTGATGAATTAGTAGCCGCTCCTAGTCTCATTAGAGTTGGTATAACATCTCTAGTTTGCCTACCGTATAATTTATACTCTAGCACTATCATAGAGCCTTTTAAAGACATTGTTTTCTGCAAGGACACGAACGAAGATGAAGGCTTTTTACAGTTTAAATCCGAAACTAGTACCTCCTTTAAGAAAGTGAAAGACTTAAACTCTGGTGAAAAGGGCAATTCTACGTTAAATAGTGGCGCACTACCTCAAAACGATAGCTCATTGTCATCAGCGGGAGAGCGGGTGTCTTCTCAACCGTCACAAAACACTAAAACTTTATTTACTAAGCAAGACTATCAAAATCAGCAATTACTTCAGATGCATATCAGTGAACAATCCCATGGTAGTGTTAGTAAGTGCCCTTTACACACTTTGAAATGCCCAAGAAGTGGTCGGTTATGCGAAAGCGATGACGATTGCTCAAGTAATGTGCTGAGAGGAGATTATAACTTCTGTGCTCCTCACGGAGAGTGCATATGTGGCGAATATGCAACAGGACCCAGATGTAACGTGCCTACAGGGACGGTCATAGTGGAAGTAAATGGGAACCAAGTCGTTTACAACCGTGTTCCGTTGTACAGTGACAGCCTTCGTAAATACGTTTCGTCTCAGTCCTACCGCATTGAAATAACGAGTCCATATGTAGATAACCATGTCTTTAATAATGGTTTGTTTGATGGACTGAAAAGACTGGCCACGATAATCATTCGTACTGTTGTACCGCTTATTGAGCCCATCTCACCCAGTCCAGAGTTTTTTGCGAAACACCCAGCAATTAAGCATGCATCTGATATTCAGGTTGTGGAACCCAAGTTAAATTACCGAGACACATCTCGGTTTGTTTTTGATTCCGATTCGTTGGATAAATTGACCATTTTGGCATCCCAAAAACGATCGCGAAGGGGGGATATTGAACTCCAGAGCGCTGTGTGTTTAGAGTTGAGCCAAAGTGTTGAGAGGGCTATTATTGACTCTCTACCAAAACTCCCAAATTCTCGAACACCCATAGTTCGTACTGCCCTTGTAAACTTTCGAGATCAAATGGCGCACGAAAGTAATGGGTGTGGTATAAAGAATCATCAAACTCATCCAACAGTTTCCGGGAGACCTCAAACTTCTCCTTTTACGAACCTTTTGATAGAAGACTCGTTTGTATTTGTGGACACAAACTTGAAGTTTGGTGCCATTCTTTTTTCGTCTAACTCAGGAAATTTCCGTGATAAAACAAACTCGTACCGCATAATATCAATTGTTACTTTGCTTTCCCCGGAATCAAGCTCTTTTCCTGAGGCGAGCAAACTTGCGTTTGAATTTCTATCAGCTGTGAGCGCCTGCAAAAGTATACAGACTTTAAACATAATTAGTGATCAAGTATCTAATTTCTGGCCGAATGCGCTTCTGATATGCGGTCAAACAACATTGATCAATACTGCGTTCCTGTCATCAATTGCTCCCGTTCACTTCAGTGCCTTTCTGCAAAGTGAGGCGGGTCTTTTTATTAACTATGGAATAAGTAAAAGACTAAAAGTAATTTGCGAGCCAGCCAGCATACACAAACTAGGGGCCCGTGTTTGTGAACAGGAACTTTCTTGCTATGGATGTGATGAGTTGTCAGAATGTAGCTTTGCCTCTTTAAGGTTTTCTACTGATTCTCCTTCTGCTCCTCCAGAATCCGATGTAGCTCAAATGTCAAGAAGAGTGGTGGTCGTAAATTCAATAACCCAAACAGCACTCTTGGGCTCTAGTCTTGGGCAGTGTATTTATGATCTGGCCCAAAGTACGTGGTATGGTAGTGTTGGAACTTCTACTGAAGGGTCTCTTCCATCGAGTGAAATAAGGTCTATTTCAATGGAGTTGTCCGATTGCCAAATTTTGAGAGACTTTAAATCCACTGTAACCGAAATATACATGGACCAAAATATGATACACACCCAGTCGTTCGGAATTCTTCCTTACGCTTCGGATAGCACAAAAGACGCTGTCGACTCGGTTTTGAGTCTCACGTGTGATCTAGGTCAGCTTGACTTGAGGTTTCTGCTTAAACTAAAGGTTCTTGTTCTTCAGTTTATAAGTCCAAACGCACTGTACCTTGGCTTACCTATTAAATACTTGAAGCGAAACGATTCGGATTTTCTTCCGTACCTAAATGATCTTCCATCTACTAGCATTTTAGTCATGCCAGAAAAGGGTGAAACTGAAACGGGTAGTGAAATGGCGGATTCCAAGTCATTAAATACATATCTTCGAAAATTTAAGTTTATATTACAGTCAGAGTTGAAACTCGGTACTAAAAACCATCACGTAATTGAGTGTTCCGGTTCCTCTGCTAGAAAATGTGAAAATTGTCTGTCTGACCCCACAAACGACATGAACAATCTTATGCCTTGCTATTATGATTCTTGTCCTAGCGTACTATCCTTTACACCTTGTAGTGCCCATGGGGTATGTTTTAATGATCAATGCATTTGCAATGATGGTTGGACGGGCTCGAGTTGTTCGAGGCCTAGACTGCGCAAGTACGGGGGAAGCGTGATGAGTTCGCTGAATTCTTTCACCAGTCAAAAGTCTCTTCTTAATTCGGATCGGGGTAGTGATCTTACATACTGTTCTGGACTTGGCCACTTTAGTCAGGTAACTGGGTCCTGCATCTGTTTTAATTCTGGCTCGGGCAGACACTGTGACAAATGCGGAAATGGGGCTTTTTGTGAAAATGGAGGAGTTTGTGAATCAAACAATTGCATCTGCCCCGAAACGCATTCTGGCGCAATGTGTCAGTACGTTTTTGTGAATGTAGCGATAGCAAGTGTGCACGGAAGCCGTAAGTTACCTACCTTTTCAACTTTAAAGCTCGCTTTAAAGCCTTTCATGTTTGTGGAGCCACACCCTTGGTATGCTCTTGTACCCCCCTTAGATACCATTACCATGATTCGCATTGAACAGTACTCCCCCATTGATAAAACGCGGTTTGCTTGGATCCGAGAAATCCCACCTTATGCCTTTTTTGGCTTAACTTCAGTCAATATTGTGGACTTGAGTAGAATTAAACTAGAAGCCAATCAAAATATCGATCAGAAGATACAGGCATCAGTAAAGAAAGCAAACGGTGAAGGTGACTTTGCAAAAGCTAGTGATTCTGGAAGTACATTAAATTTTAATCCCCTAATTGATCACTTGAAAATATCTGGCAGGGCGTTTGATTATATACGTAACCTGAGGGATCTTTATGTTCCAATGGTGAGCAAGCTGTGCACATCCAGTTTAAAGCAATTTGCACTAAAGCACTTGAATGTCTGGATGAGAGATTGTCGACTTGATAGAGAATGCTGCACCAACAGAGAAATACAAGTCCTTCACGAATCTACAAGCGTTCGTATTGGCCATTACAATGGGAATATATTAGATTCTACCTCTGTTGGCCTACAATGTGATTCTTGGAATATATTTGACCAATCGTCAGAATCTATCACGACCACGTATGACACTCAGTTATCATTGTACTGGTTAAGTAAATGGTCAATATCTTATGCTTCATGTGGGGGTGCCTTTTTGCGACTAGTGAAAGGTCCTGTTCATGTTGACAAAAGCCGTTCTCGAAGAAATTCCTTTGGTGCTGGGTTTGTCCTTTCGGAACATGGAAGTGACTCGAACTTAAAATTCCCGTTTAAGGGCTCAAAGGTAGAAAGCAAAAGGCAATTTGGTTTGGGGGTTTTCGAAGTTGAAATATCCCTGCCTTGCAAATCTAATAATGTGATTGCGGGTGCTTGGCTAGGACAACGAGAAGCACTTGATCGCGTGTTTGCTTATCCTTGTACAGGCCGCTTGCGTTTTGCAGATATTAGGTATGATAGCGCAGGCAAAGTTAATATTTCTAGCTATCTTAACTTTCCTGGTGGAAGCGAGTGTTTAAGTAGTGGTGCTCAGTACAGAAAAGTTGTTAGATTGAAGACATATGGCAATATTCCCAATAGGCTGCCAACGTCTGTTTTCCGTGACCAGACATATGACTGCCAAGGGCATCAAAGCCCATGGAGCACTGAGGAAGTAAATCATCGTTTGAATCGCATTTGCACGAGCTCTGCTTTGCACTTTTTGCTCAACGTAAGGTTAATATGGAATGAGAAAGCTGTTGTTATCGAGTTTTCGATGCCTGATTACTCTGAGGAGGTGAGATCAGTAACATTTAGAGGAGACTATTATGATATACCTTATATGAATCATCATCTGATCTTTCTTCATGGGGCTTCTTCGTCCGACCCTCCAGAAGATACTCCAGTTGATGGCTATGATGTTGCACTTCCTGGTAAGGGCCATGATGCGAAACCTAGGGAGGTGCAAATTAGAAGTATACGCTATAGTCCCTTATGCGAAGGTCAAAAAATTACTTTTCAGCTTCTTTTGTCCCATTCAGCGCGTACAGATCAAACTTGTGACTACACAGAACTAAAACATTATGTACTGACCCGATACCCGCTATCGCGATTCCGTGTTGTGTCAAAAGTAAGCCGGCTGATTGAACAGCAAACACCAACATGCAATCTTATTTTTTTACCTGAGTATGTCCCCGATTCCCAGCTGACCATTTTTGCCAGAACTCGATTTGAAGGCAAATGCATACGACGAGATAATTGGGTTGCACCTTTGCGCACTGGCCTGAAGCTTATAGGACTTGTATATATACCTTCGAACTTTATTTCGCGACCAGTTGATCGTTTTTGCAGTTTTCAAAGGTATTATCAACCCCTTAAACAGAATACAGTGTCGAAAGACTCTTTAGATCAGTTTCTCAATGATGGTAGTAGTCAGTTTCCTTTATACTCTTCGGTGCAAGACAGAAGCACTACAATTTATGACCAATACTTTACGCCAGAAGAAAAAAACGTAGTTTTTGTTGAGCAGCGTATATCAGACTTACAGCTTATGTTTCAGATGCCAAGCAAGTCCCAAATAGTCTACCGATATGGATTGCATCCAGATCCAGCAATTCGTGTGAGCTTCAACCTTCAATTACGCGGGGAAAACGAAAGCGACAAGGCCCCAAATTCAAACGATGATAATGCTGATAATGCTCGTCAAATACTTTTCGAAGGTCGATTAGCAAGATCCAAATTTATGCAAAATTCTGGTGGGGATGCATTGGTCGCAAGACTGAGTAAAACGTTTGAAAGGGGAAAGAGTAATTTTCGTCTGGAAATCTTTGTAGTTAAATCGCCGCATGAGGACAATGCCAATGGGGTTCTGGTATATGAGAAAGTTCAGGAAAAAGACTACACGTTAAATGACATAATCAGCCCCAGCTCAATAACCGTTCAAATGATGATTTGCTATACCCCAATTCGAGATGATGAAGTTGGGTCTCGAAACATTATGGCCAAAAACGGCGTAAATGCCGTTGTGCATTTGACAGAGGTTCTTCCGTTGCCCACCCAGGCTTCAGGTGTTCGAGAAAAGGCAATTGAAAATTACAAGAAAGAATATGCGTACTTTTTTACAGGGGAAACGTATCAACTTGATGGAATGCAGTCTTTACTTTTGAGTGACGTGAGATTTTCGACAGACCAAAGTCTTTACCAGTGCCCATATAGTGTGCGCTACTCCCTTACAGATCCGTACATGGGAAGAGTTTTAAGGGATACATTTGGCTGTACTAGTGATACGAATTTTATGAACTGTGTCTCAAAGAATAGCTACTCTGTGGCACCATTTGGCGACTCTGCGAGAGATATGTACATCGACGAAACGAATCGCCTTGCTTTTAATAAGAATGCATGGTCTATTGTCGGAAATATGGCCGTGGTGCACAAAGCAACTCAGAAGGTGGGCAGTAAAGAGTCGTGCGGTGGTGAGCAAACGTTTGGGGGCCGATATACCGTCAATGTGAACTTGGGTCAACTAAAAGTCATTGAAAGTGATGCTTTAAAAGATATAGTGGATAAATGGACAGAAAAGGATCAAAGAGCAGTCACACCGTTTGATGCCATCAAAGCTTCGCCCACATTCGCTTTTCGAATAACCGACAGCCTATCTTGTGCAGCACAAAGCCCTGTTACGTGCGTTATGGCCATTGATGTTTTACTGTTTGTAACTGATTCGAAAAGGAAGTTTGTAACGGCACTGATCCGCAATGGATATCCAAAATGGGGTAAGAATTATGCAAGCGCGGGAGTGAGTGGCAGCACCACACAGTGGGGATTGGAGGTTTTGAATAATAGGAACTCAGAAAAAGTGCAAGGCATATTTTCGATTGATTCATCGAACCGTAGTGTTATGTCTCTCAATAATGTGGGACTAGAAGTTTTTCTGTTTCCCCAATTTGAAAGAGGCGATAGTAACATGGTTTATGTCTTTTTTCGAGATAATTCTATTGTTGTTGAGGTGTATATTTACTGTGAATTTAAATTTTCCCATGTTCTTTATGTGATTGGTGCCAAAAACCCTGGTGTTCGTACTGAAGTAGAGATAGTACAGCCAGTTACATTTGAAAATGGTATCGATATGGGCAGTAGACATTTAGTATTTTCAGATTGTTTTCAGGAACCTTCGAACTGTGAGGTTTTACGTGGAGCGACTGAAGAATTCTGGAGCGCAACTGGTTCTCCGATGATCAAGAAAAATCAAAAGAAAAGTGGGGACACAAATTCCAAAAACAGTTTGCCATGTAGCATTTTTTTAAAAAAGCATTCTGCTATACAATATCCGGTTAAATTTTCCACTGGGGCAAGAACAAGCATTACCTTTGAGATTGCTGCCTTATCATTTTATGCAATTCCCGAAAGTGTGATTTTTGCAATTCAAATCACCAAAGGTTTTGGCGTTCTTGATGAAACATATGAGTTTGTCGACTATACCCACACAAGTGAAGTCTCATACAACAAGGATTCTGTTGCCATCTTTATTACAGTGGGATGTGAATCACGTAAAGGGAAGGAAGAGTGTTACGCATATCTGAAAACCGCTGTATTCTTCAGCTCACACTCTACCTGGAAATGTAATGATTCCGAGACCGAGTCGATACCACGCTGTAGTCCAGATGTCCCACATGGTGAAGTTACGTTTATCTGCCAAACACCTCCTGGTTCAAATGGCATTACAAACAGTTTTATTGTGAAAACTGAGTCACTGAAACAGGTTACGCCAAAAGGATTTGTCACGCTTAAAGATATTGTTGTACGTGACCCGTTTAACTTATACATGGAGTATAAAGAAGGCATTCACGTAAAAAAAGGCGAAATATTGAACGAGAATAACAACGATGTCGTCTTGAACACAAACATCGCCCTGAATAAGACATGTGCAAACAGAGATCTTAATTGCGGCTTTTCTATTGTTGCACAATGCCAGGAAAATTGTTTCTACGCCAAATTACAGAAATTCTCCGTCGATGACAAAAGTCGAACTGATGTTACTATCCTTCCACCTTTGCCGCAAAAATTTACTGGCATCAGCAAAGACAAATCGGGATCTGATATTTGCAGATCTTTGAATGTCTATGAGACCGAGGCGTGCTACTCGCCTTTAATGACTAGTGAGGAAAGCTTAACAGGAAACCCTCTTTGGTCGATATATTCAGATAACCCTTCCTCTTCCGGCCACCTTTATGTGGTCGGCACAGGGGAGTTGCTTATTGCAAGGAAGGCATCTTCGGGCTTACGATTAGACTCACATGCTTTGGATTTCGGTTACAGATTTGTTATCCGGCCTCCTGAAAAGACAACGTGTTTGACAGAGCCTTTCATGAATCATTCAAAAGACTACTCTAAGCAATACCGCCTATACCTCGTCCTTGATTCTGGCCAGGATTCTGTAACGCGCTATTTGCTACTAGGTGGTAGCAGCGGAGATGAACGTTGGAGTTTCGAGGAGAATATTCGCATCAAAAAGCTGCTCACGGTTGGAGATAGTACCATTCAGAATTATGGTATTCCAATGGTCAAGCCAAGATCCTCGTCGCTTATTGAGAGGCCTTTTACGCCCACCAGCGGCCCCCTGCACATTGTTGTTCAATCTGTCGATGGTAGCTATGAAAAGCCATTTTATATATTGTATGATGATCCACAAACGTTCACTGAAGACTCTGGTAAAGACAAAGTCAAAGTCAAGGGCAGTAGAGTGGTTGAAGTTTATATCCCAAGATTCCTGACTGGCGGAAATAGTCCTAAATATTACCTGACATATGGCTTTAACATTCCAAAGAAGCCTCCGGAAGAATATCAAACTTCTTTTTGGAAGTTATTGCCTGAAGCTCAAGGAAATAAGGAGAAAGTCAGAAGCCGACTTGTGTTCGAATACTGTGACGATGAAGAAACGACTCTCTGCTTTCCCCAAGATGATTCCGAATCTGACCTTAATGATAAATCACTGGCGATCAATGCACTATCGATTGTGTACAATATATATTTCAGACCAAGTCGATATAAACGCAGCTATCCCACTCAGTCTGCTATTGCTTTGGGGGTAGAATCAAATTTGCTTATGGGCAGCCAAAGCCAAAGTGAAACTTCAGCATTAACAAAGATTACCATGGGACCCGTTTTGGATAGATCAACTCCGCCTATGATTTTTCTAAAAATTCAGGAAAATCCCAATAGTGTGATCAATCAAGTTTATCCATCTGGTTCTTCTAATTATGATTTGGCTCTGCGATACCGTGAGCGTTATACATGCGCAAAACGCCAGGCTCAATTGGCAAACTTCGGAAGTCAGCTCAGTAGCTCATCTCGTTTGAGTGCGAAGCTTAGGGCTTTGCAAAAAACTGATTGGGTACGTGCGTATTTGAGACATTTATGGGAAGCGATGAAATACTTGGAAGTGCACTTTTTCAATTACCCCAAAGAGAACATTAATGAGAATCCATCAAATATGTTGATGAAGGCCGTTCGTTTATTAAGGGAAAGAGAAAAGGCAACAGACACAATCGAGAATTGGAAAACAAACTATTCAGCTTTTGAAGGATCGAGCGTTGAGGATGAAAGAAAGGCGTTTGTGCTATTAGCACCCCAGTCTTCCGAGAAAGAACAGTCGAGAATTAGTACCTTTATTTCTGAAATGGATAAGAAACATATTGAAAGGCAAAGAATGAAAAGCATGATATTCAGCAGATATTTTAGCGCTGGTGAATCTTCCTATCTATCCTGGTGGAATGATTACCGCACCATCTTTAAGGTTATTATTAAAGATGGTCTTAAGGTTATCGTAACGGTTAAAAATTCGCCCGAAAAAGCAAAGGAAGAGCAGTCCCAAATATACAAAGTGAAGGTAGACGAGATAATATCAGACTTTAGTGAGAGTGTATCCCAAAAGATAACTTTTCCTATTGTTAATCGAGGTATTGTGTATAGAAGGCAGCCTTTCAAACTGAAAATGCAATACAAAATGGAGAAAGAGAACTTCAATCCCCAAAAAGCATATATTGAAAACATTGGTAGGAAGCCCTTTGAAGTGAATGTCATGTTTCGCCTCCATCACAAACCCTTAGAAACCACAGACGAGAGCATTAGTAGCACGTCACAAGTCCTAGAAGCAACTAGTTTTGCAGACGCGTTCTTTCATTGGCAAGTGTACATGGCATGTATTGTTACTGGAAAAGGAGCTGCATTCCAAGTGAAGTTACCAAATATTGAGTCAAAAAAGAGGGTAAGAAGTGTTGCAGATTCTTTGCAAAACATACGGAAACGTAGGGGGACTTCGAACGCGAAAAAATATCATGTTGCTGTACATACAAAAGCTATTTCCCATGGGGACTTCTACCCTTGGGGTCTAAAGCCCGGCATGGCAATCGCTGCCGGCGAAATTGTAAACTGTGCTCACTGGTGTGGCTTTAAGGGTGCGGACGTTGGTAAAGAACCCTTGCTTGCGCATCACCTATGTGAACCGGTTGGAGGGAAATGTCGAGTTTGCCCTCCCAAATGGATGCTTGGCAATGGCATATGTAAAAAGTGCTCTTCGGTGGTTAAAAGTAACCAATGTGACGAGGTAAGTATTGAATTTGTTTTTTGTGTGTTCATAAATTTTAGATGCTTTGGTCTTTGAGAAGAAGTGTGTGTATTGATGAACCTTTGTTTGTAGTGTCCATCTACTTGTGCTTCATGTGCATCCAATACAGCGTGTACGGAATGTTCAGACCAGACTTATTTGAGTCAGGATTTGACCCTCGTTAACCAGCCTCCCAAATGTAATAGTTGTTTTTCTGGCTGTGGCGGGGAAGGCGAAACATGTGATAAATGGACCGGGGCTTGCGACAGCTGTGGGAATGAAAAATACAAAAGTCGAAGGTATTTTGGACCCAATGAAAAGGGCCAAAATAGCGATTCCTGCTCCGAGTGTGCTTGTTATAGCACAATCAAAGATGGAATCGGAATTACTAAAGACAAATTAGCGACAGAAAGTAATCGAGCACGCATTTTGAATATTATTGATAACAAGGCATTTGCTAGCCAACTCAGTGAAAACGAACTGGACGCGACCGGCCTGTCCATAGAGCGTAAAGAATATAAGAAACGGGTGCTCCGGTACTGCGATCAAGACACTGGTCAATGTCAAATTTGTGATTTTTTGAACGATGCACGGAAGAAGAACTTTTATTTTGGAGATATGTCGGATATGGCGAAACCCAGCAAATGCATGCTTGTAAGTATAAAGTATGGATCCACATCTCTTTTTCGTACAAACATGTGTGTTATTGACTTTAAGAATATATATTGTTCTACTGTAGTGCCCTTGTGGGGGGAAGGAGTGTAATTTTATAGACGGCAAATGCCTCAAAACTTGTAATGATGCAAAAAAAACGGTTTTTTTGCAGTGGAGTAAAGTTAAAAAGAAGGATTGGCCAAAGTTATTCATCGATGGCTGGCAGTCACTTCTTCCTTACTATGATAATGGCAGCGTTAAGGACGATTGGGGATTGTATGCAAAAGAAGAGAAAAATTGCCAATGTCCGCCTCTGCCAGAGGAAAGTACCGATTCCTCATTACAAGAAACAGGAACATGCAAGTGTGAAGACCTTGGTAAAAACCCTGTTGGATCCGATAATAACAAAACACCTGGCGCGTGTTTGACGTGTGGGAGTCAAAAGACAAAAGCGGATCCGTATCCGTTTTATGTGAATGAAGACGCCGAGTGTGCCAAATGTCTATGTGGCCCACCAGAAAAAGATCTGGCCGATATGAAACGTACGGAAGGTGGGACTTGTAGTACTGAGGAGGAAACTACGAGCAAAGCTAGTAGCCAGGCTTCCGGCAATGTGAAGTGCGATACGTGTAGTCAATTTAAAATTAAAAAGTATGCTGACAGACTCACCGTCACAGCGTACAGAGATCATTGTGTTTTGTCAATAATGGTAGCAAATTGCAAAACTCGAGACACGGACACGGGATTCTGCACTGCTTGTAATTCGAAATATAGCAGTCCTGTTTCGTACAGTTCATTTGGTAGTAAGGAAAGCACGGCGTACCCTCAATTCCAAGAATATTACCAAACTGCAGTGATTAACTACCGAATAGATATTCCCAAGACGGACGACAGATTCTTCTGTCCTCAGGTACGTATTGCGATTTCAATTGTTGTAGGCAGAGATGTTGATTGACATTTTGCTCATATCTTTCTTGCTTGTCGATCCCATTTTAACCACTTATTGTTTCTTTTGTACAAATCATTTGTTATGTAGTCTACGAAATCCACTCTTGAAGAAGAACAATGTGGCAGTTTTCACTCAGCAACCTTGAAGTGTAAGGAGTGTAAGAATGAACAGATATATGACCTTTATTATAAAGAGAAGAGTAGCCCTGAAGAAATACCGAACACTGGGCTCGTGTTACAAAGAGTAACTCGGGCTGAATGGGAAAGTCCCGCTTCGCATCAGGTTTTCTGCGTCAAAAGGGTATGTGTTTTTTTTCGTTTTTCTTTACACTATGCGTTGACAAGTTCGAATGCCGACTGATTGAGATTTATAATCACCGCTACCGCCGACTTGTACTTTTCCTTTTACTTTTTGTTCTTTTTAGTCATTTTGCTCCAACCAGAAGCGGGACGATTCGCAATGTTTGATTTGCAATACAAATAATTATGTTACAGAGCGTGGGTGTGAACATATTAGCCATTGTAGTACAACAAATGGGAGAGACAGGTGTACATTATGCGATTCTAAAGATGGTTATATTCTAAACGGGGACCCGAAAACACAAGTTACAGCTTGCAAAAAACTTGATGGATGTGACTTATCAGATGGAAAGAATGATTGCAAAGAGTGTAATTCTTCGTCGCTGATTGCAACCGATGCTGGTGGAAATAAGGTATGCAAGGAAATGGATAGGGCATGTGCGGAAACAGATGGGAAGAAGAACTGCACTAAATGTCAGACCAAAGGAGGTTACGTTCTTAAAACGAACTCGAAAACACAAGTTACAGCTTGCAAAAAACTTGATGGATGTGACTTATCAGATGGAAAGAATGGTTGCAAAGAGTGTAATTCTTCGTCGCTGATTGAAAACAATAAGGTATGCAAGAAAATGGATATGACCTGCGCGGAAACAGATGGGAAGAAGAGCTGCACTAAATGTCAGACCAAGTGCAAGACGTGTAACCCTAAAGGAGGTTACGTTCTTAAAACGAACTCGACAACACAAGTTACAGCTTGCGAAAAACTTGATGGATGTGACTCATCAGATGGAAAGAATGATTGCAAAGAGTGTAATTCTACGTTGCTGATTAAAACCGATGATGGTGGAAATAATGTATGCAAAATGGATATGGCCTGTGCGGAAACAGATGGGAAGAAGAACTGCACTAAATGTCAGACCAAAGGAGGTTACGTTCTTAAAAGGAACTCGGAAGATGGAAACGTAAACGTAGCATGTGTGTCGAATAATAACTGCGAGGTATCAGATGGCAAAAGTAAGTGTAAGCAATGCGCAAATAAGTTCGCTCTGAGCAAGGATATTTGCATAGAAATTCCAAACTGTGAGGCATCAGATGGCACTAAGTGCACTGAGTGTGGGGATAATACAACTCTTTTTGATTGTCAGGATAAAGAAACCATGGAAAGACTGGATACCTGTATCGATGATAGAACAGAAATTAAGTGCAATCAATGTGGCACTGATAAAGTTCTAATTAACTCCACTGGGGAGGTAGCCAGCAACTCTAGTGGTAGAACTTGCCGAACAGAGGTTGACCAATGTCTCAAATACAAACGAACTGTCGATAAGTGTGAAAGGAAGAGTGAAGACAATTCGACGAAGCCATGATGCCCAAATTAAAATGGATTAAATGTGTAGCGAATTACTACTGCTGTATATGACACTGTTTGGCTGTGCAAGGGCACCCGGACTTGGGCTATGGCATACTTTTGTTCTTTGATGCAGCAAAACTGCACGGAATCTAGGAATTCTTTTACATAAGAGCCCATAATGTGAATGGATGGGCGGGTTCGCTGTTTGTGGGCCCGAAAGAGGGAACGCTATTTTAAATGTTTTGCATTTTATAGTCATGTACTTTTTGCATTGGACCAATGACTTTCAATACATTAGGTAATTATCTTAGCAAGAACCCGTGCTTCAAATGAAGAAATCTGTATTGCATATTTCTAAATGGGGCAGCAAACAATAAACAACGTGTAGTAAGGAATACAAAAATATTTTTTTAAAAAAAGAGCAAAAAAGCACAGAGAATGTCACAAGGGCAGTGCTTTTGGCTTCCGGCTAGAGTTTCTTTGACTCGGTCTACTGCTGAGAAGCAAAATAGCATTTATTTCTTCGGATGATGTGTTTTGATTCCATACACTATATACTTCATTCCCTTGCCACGCTACGACTGACCTGGGGACTACGACACTGTCCTGAGGAATCTACGCTTAAAACGTTTCTGCAAACAGAGAGCCCTTTCTGCTTCTGCCCAACCCCCTAACAAAACTTGGGTTGCCCATTTAGGCTTTTTACCATGTCAACATTGGCGTTTGTCCCTGGTGCTGCAACTGAAGGCGACATAGATGACGAAGTATCTAGAGAGTGTTCCGTAAGGGAATTAGGCGTACTTGCCTGAGAGCCTATACTTTGCATGCTGCGGCGGTGCCATGTGGAGAGATCGACACCTATATCCGAAGGTGATGAGTTCGCGCATCCTTCCAGCAGCTGCAAATTCAACGCATTGTCTCCTAGCAGGTCACATGGTACACTGCGCAAAAATGCGGTTCTAAGACGAATACCACGAGATCGCAAAAGTGCAGCCGTGCTGCCTAGAAAGCGAAAGGTTTCAACATCCACCTGAGAAATATTGCTTGTCCGGATATGTCCTCCACCTTCTATTAGCTCCCCCTCGTCATTCGATGCAACTTCACTTTGTGAGATGTATCTATCTGACCTTGACAATAGACCATTGCAAAACTCAATGGCTGTCGCTAAAGCTTCTGATAAGACTGCCCTGTCTTTTCTTTCTGCCCCGATTGCTCTAAAATACCTTTTCAATGCAATTTGGGCATACGTACTTTGTTTACGAAATAAATGGCGTACTTGCTGCAGTTCATCCCCTGCACTTAAATCACTCACGTCACTTATTCGAATGGACATTGCCTCCTCGACCGATGACTGGTCTGATAGAGGAGCCACTTTGTTCCCACTCCCCGAGGATTGCTCTCCTCGAAGTTGGGAAACAAGATATGTCATCCTAGCGGCAGATGTTCTCTCAAAATAATTTTTCGAGTTCGCTTTATCCTTTGCGAGAATGGTCCTTAGCGAGTCTGTGTACATAGGGAACCCTTTCAATTTATAATACTGTTTCACAATTACAAACCACCCCACCAGAACTACCCCACCCCACGCGAATACCAAACCAAGAGGCCATGCACTCGACACACCGAGAAAGTGGGTCACCAGGCATATTAAAGATGATCCAATTCCCATGGTCGTTTGTGCGCGTATTAACCAGTCGATCCAGATCACGTTAACTGCCCGTCCTAATGGAAGAAATAGTATATGGACCCCGGCCCGAAGGAGGAGCAGAAGCATAATTCCACAAAGGAATGCGTAAGGATACACTTTCAGAAATGCAATGCACGTGACCACTAAGAGAAACGTCATTTGCGACAGCAATATATACTCTCGGCGAAACACAACGCATATGGCGTTATTTTTGCAATAATCTTCAATGTCCACCAGACTCTCAACTTTTGATTTTAATAGCCTCTCTTTCGATATGACCTTCATCGCGGTTAGTTCTTGCCAAATGTGTGCCGTGACTAAGTTAAGCGGAACAAAAAGGATCAGTATGAGGCCGGAAATAAGTAAAATACTTTCATGAGAACTGGTAAAACATCGCTGCTCGCAATACGGACGAACCAATACCGCTTCACTAATCGTGTCCACATAAGCACAGTTAAATAACCTGAGGAGAGACGTGACAATTGGGAGAAGTCCAAGGGTGCCTACGATGCGAAGATAGAATATAGATGGATAGAGGAATAACTCCCCGGCATAGTATTGACTTATCACATGAGTAGTGTGAAAGACATACATGAGGCAATAGATACACCAAAGAAACAAAAGTGCAACCCAGAAATAATTGAGGAAAAAGAGAAAATTACCAAATGAAAAATTCAAGACACTTTTTACAAAGTTATCTGATCCTTGGGCGTCCAACCAAGACAGATTTGGCTGTAGACAAAGGGAAAGAATGAAAATGTGCTCGACAATTAACATAGCCACCAATGCATTGTTTGAATTGTTTGAGACAACGGTCGTATAAATGGGAAATCCCTTCTTACTAAGAGAGTCGTACAACGTGGATGGTTTTCTTTGTCTGCTCTCTTGACTCGCTTTTTCCTGTGCGTCTTTGACAATCAGTCGCGTTGAAAACACTGCACCGAAAGCAAAAGAAAGTAACAATAAGCAAGCGAGTGACAGCAGCAAACTCACCCCCGAACGATACTCCTGGAAAGCATAGGAAGAGTTTTCAAAGAAGGAATATTTGCTCTGATCAGCATAATCGCACCGGTCGGGTGGTATAATTGTCTGAAATACAACTGGATTCGTTGCCGGGGTATCTATAGTGCTCCCAGAGAACTGCGGCTTATATCCGTTCCCATTAAACTCAATTTCCCCATTTCCTTGAGCAAACAATATACCTACAACTACCCATTTTGCGCTTAGAGTCTTAGATCTAGAGAAATTAGATCTCTTCTCTGGTGCAACTGGTTGATAATTCACAATACCCAAATCCCCTGAAGTATCCCCGAGTGATGTGAGTTTAATAAAGTTACTGGCCCCTTGAAACGACTGCTTGTAGATTTCATGCAGAACCAGGGCCTGTGGGTTACGAGAATGTATACCATAAGGTAAAGATGTTCCTGTCGCTTGTGTTTTGTCACTTAGATCTGTCATCAAAAGCATATACTCCGCAAGACCTGTGTAATTGTTTTTCACGGCACTAGCGTAAATGTGATCTCTCTCTTGTGTTGGAAGAAGGCACTCTGGTAAAGTAAGCTTACTAGGCTTCAAACAATCAATGGAGATAGACAATTCATCAAAACGTTCAACGGATGCATTCAAGGCTTTCGCGTATAGCAACATCGCATCAAAAAATCCCAAAGTCACAGACTCTGGGGCATCCTTGGCAATGCCATAACGACTCTGGTGCTCTGCTTGAAAGGCAGGAAGAACTTCTTGATACAGGTCTGTAGAAGTGTTCACATATGTGGTCACACCAATACTTCCAAGAGCTATCTCAGGGTGTTCGAATACGGTCCCAATATTGTCCATAGCCCACCCAATCCCACTCAGCCACTGATATTCCCCCCTTCCAATCATGCCCATATCACGTGCCTCTGTAAGTATCGGCGAGGCATCGCTAACAACTCCAGAGAGCAAGATTACACGAGGTTCGGAAGCTTGGATGCTAGCCAAAGCTTTTCGCACAGTATTTTGAGCATTTAGACGTACAATATTAAAAGGAACAGTTTGGAACGATGTGATGCGAATGTCATATTCAGGGGCAGAGTCGCGGAATGTAGTTGCTGCAGTAAAACCAAAGGCTTTGGAATAAAAGGTTGTAGTTTTTGTGAGTTTGTATGTGAAAAGGAAAAAAAAAACGATACAAATATTGGATGGGTAAGAAAACAAAACCTGGGAACAGTCAGACGAGTAAGACACTAAAGAACCAAGTACATACCATCATCTGTGGTGATTATTGCCACCCTTGTCCATTTAAACACCTGGCAAGTCTTTAGCTGAGCGACCATCATCATATTTGAGTTAGATGTAGTCCTCAAGAAGGAAGGGTAGTTTTGCTTCTCTGATAACACAGGCGAAGCAGAACTTCCAGAGATCTGCACCAGTCCTGCTGATGCAGCATAGGTGGCAACCTGGATACTTACGGCACTATTCCACGCCCCTAGAAGTAATACGACATCTAATTTCAAGGCCAGAGTTGTGGCATGACGTAAACCAAACAATGCACGGGATTCATCGTCTAGCACAAACGTCTCCTCTGGGGTGAAAGATAAATGCACACGTGAGGTGGAAAGAATTCCCTTTTCCTCTACATATCGTTTACCCAAGGTTAGTAGCACGACAATATCTTTGGCTGATTCGACTTCGGTTGATAATGGGAGAATTACTCCGACAGGGAGGGCAGCTGGAGAGCAAATAACCCCGCCAGTGTTTATGTTGATCAGTAAGGAAAGGAAGAGGAGTATGGGCGAGAGGGTATACGTTGTTCGAATAGGAGGAAGGAATGCCATTGTCCATATTAAAAGTCCCTAGAATAGAAAAAACCATAAAAACAGAGAGGATCCCAACTACCCGAGCTAGTCGGCCAATCATAACACACAACAAAAACAAAACAAAGAAAACAAAACTAAAAAACATTTTTAAAAAGTTGGCACAATGGAAAATTAGAAGAAGCTGTCAATTCCCAGCGAAAACGAAAAAAATAAGTGTCCGCAGTTTCCCACTCCTACTCTACCGAGTTTTCATAGTTAAGGATAAGAGTGCAGCGCAGCTTCCGGTTTAGTTAAAAATAGTAACCGATCATAGTTTATTCCCTCAAGGGAATTGAGTACTGATGAGTTTGTATTTTAAAGTTTATTCCCAATATTTACGCATTTCCTGAAGATTTGTAGTGTTGTTTTGGGTGGCATGGGGAAGATAATCCTCTTCTGGGTTTGGTTGCAAGTCGTTTAATTTCCTCCACGTCCGGGGAGGCATTGTACACGATACCCAGTTCCAAAAGAGCAGCTTCAAAATCTTCTTTGGTAATGGGATCGGAGTGGCTTAGTGCATATTTCGGAGTCCGGACACGATATCTATATTGCAAGGAGCTCAATCTCTCATACGCCGTTTGCGTTTCGGCCAAGCCAAATGGTCCTCGTGGGTCAGTTTGAGGAACAAATACTAGTGAGCATTTTTGGTATTGTCGCTTCTGGCTTCCACTGCCACTGTATTGTGATGGGGAGGTGTTGGGCTTGTATACTCTTGCATTGGTGTACGCATTGTCGTATTCAAATTCGTAAGAGAAATACACCTCGTAGGAAATACCCTCGCTATCCAGATATTCTTTCATCCAAATACTCAAGGACCCTGGGCTACCTTTTCGTCCCTTATTGATTCCATCAGCTCCTGGGGCACCAATACTGTTCAGAAAGTGACCATGAGGTTCGCCATCATCATACATATCCGAAATATCTTGATACAGCACGATGTGCAAAATAGTGTGGGTAGCGATGCAGCTCGCAGCATGATGAACCTCCTTGACATTAAGCATACTCGCAAATTTATCCTTTCTGTTCTTTTCATGAGGGAAGGCCGAGTGCACCCCTATTTGAAGATGAAACGGGCCCGAAGGCATCGGTACCCGTCTATCTGCGTGCAGCAGCATAACTCGCTTTCGGTACGACGGCTTACTATGATTATTCTCTAAAGGAATGTTACTATTCGGTTGTAGCCACTGGGGTCCAAAGGTGCTTTGAATCCTGCCATACGCATGGGGGATAGCGTGCAACGCTGGCGCATACTCGTAAAAAACAGCCATGCCAGTTTGTGTTATTACTGCTTCAATAACAACTGTTATTAGAGCAGGCCCGCTTGGAAGCTTAGGCTCATTTAAATCATCATCTACCTGAAAGTCCACACTTTCAGGCTTTGGAGTAATTCGCCAGCCATCACAGGTTACTCTTTTGTTCTTCATCCCATTATCTGTTTGGTTTGCAGAGGCCGTGCTTTCGTTGCTGTTAAAAACAAAGAAACGTGTCTTTTCGCACTGTACACTGTCACCCAAAGAGAGTCCTGGGTTTGCACCGGTATTCCTTTGTTTATCTTCTACAAAGGGACAGACTGACAGTGAATCCCCGTTCCAACTTGTCTTCCTATTATCATCACTTTCATTATTTTGAGCATACTGATACGCCGCATGGAACATATTGTTGAATAGAATATTCTTATTGCCCGAAAAGTCTATGTTCTTGCGATCGGAAGACAACTGGCACATAGTGTGTTCTTTTGTAGAGTTTCTTGGAAGCCAAAGTTTAGTGGACGCTGCAAAGAGCTGGATTGTACCAAGGCAGTCTTCGTTTCGAAACATATATAGCGGGCTTTTTATGCTGTCTTGATTGATTAGCCAAACAACTGGAAAGCTAGTACAAGACAAAGGGAATGATATTTTAAGACGGAATTTGCCAAAGGGGAGTGCATCGCCAGACCACATACTCGCCCCTGCTCCCCTCAAGATTGCTAGAGGATCAAATGGATTGCCTTTTGAGCTTAAAAGGTCGTGGCAATCTTTGGGTATTTCATCGAACTTTGTATTATTCACAGTTTCCATACGAACTTCACCTGAGACGAAATGCACATTAGTTGCCCAAGCATAGTAGTTTCGCTTGGCTAAGGCCAAAGTAGTGCTATGATTGTAGCTTAGGGAAGCATCAAGTTGCCAGCGGTTGACTATATCATTGCATGTGTTTAAATCAATAACTGCAGGGTCGCTGCGTATATACCAACTTGTGTCTATTAACGGTATATTGTCATAAACTGCGGTATACCCACGAGACCTTGATCTAACTTCAAGAGGATATAAATTGCGAAGTAAAAGATTCGACTGGCACATTGCGGGCCGATCCTTACACATATAAATCCACATATCCAAACCTCGCAAAGCAAAGCTGGCTATATTGTCAAGACCAAAAACATGCACACGGTTTCCAAAAAATATTTGAAGGTCTTTCACAGTATCGAAAACTCGACCATTGACCGATATTTCGTCAACGCTAACTCGTCGATCTATTAATTCGTTAATATCTAAATATCTTAGATTTTCCAATCCAAATAACAAATACGGAGGCAATGAACTAAATGGAATGTACCCAGGAACATATTCACTAGTTGGCAAAGCGTATATTTTCAATGCGGTTATGGACTGCAGTGAAGTCCGAATAGCAACATCAGCACTAACAGGACTGCTGAACATAAATGGTTTGAGAAGCATTTTTTTGACCTTGCTTTGCAATACGAAGGGATATGGAACTGTGGCGTATTCAACTCCCACGAACGGGTATTGGCACAGAGATCCACCGTAAAGGGAAGTGCATACACACCGACCTTTTACACAGCGGCCTTCATTCAGGCAATCACCGGAATCCGAGCAAGTGTCACAGTTGCGACCAGTACTGGAACTAGGGCACACACATTCACTGTTCGTTAAATCGCAAAAGCCGCTACCCGAGCACGGCATATCATCTGGTGGGCCTTCGGCACATGTCGGGACGTTACAGGCGACACCTGTAAACCCATTGTTGCAGACGCAGTGACCAAATTCGCACTCACCATGCCCAGAGCAAGGCGCGGCATTGCTGTAACTGGGACATGTATCGCTACGGCAGGAATAGCTATAGTTGTTTACCTCACACGGAAAACATTTTTTGACCCCAAGGGTACACAGTTTCACCTCTATCTTTGTTACATGACAAAACTCTTTGATTGATTTAGTATCCCATTGTTTGATGAATTCAGATTGAAATGTACCATTTTCTCCGGCATCTGTATCATCATCTAAAAGCAGAATAGAACCCGGGGGAAACTTATTAACTTCGGCTGACAGAGATTTAGAATCAAGATAATGTTTGTTAAGATATACATAAAATTGGTTCTCTGTGAAGAATAAAAGTGAAATCGATAATTTTGCGTTGGTCGGCGTAGTAAAGAGAAACCTGAGATCCAGACTGTATATGCTGCATAAACTTTTATCCTCGGCTTCTGCTAGCAATATTGAAAATTTTGTGAGATTGGTGAAAAAGGTGGAATCTTCATCAGTTAACACTTCACACTGTGTTTCACGAAGAAGATTAAGCGCATGGCAAGAGGATACTGCAAGTTGAATACCTTGAACATGTTCGGGTAGCCCTAAAGATTCCTTAGAGGTTTGCAAGACATACTGTTTTAGCAACTCGGGCATTGAAATCAACTCATTTTCACTTTCAATGATTGGAAATACATGCGCAATACGATAGGATATTTTCCGGGCAGATTCGACATTGCTTTTCCAAATCGTGGCCACTATATATTCGCATCTTGACGGGAATTCGCACTTGAAACACTCTCGAGATTTAGTGTACGCCCTTACGCCTTTCCCAAATAAGAGCTTTGGCTCACATATAACCCTGGTTGCTGATGAGGGCAGAATGTTTAAGTATATATTATCCAAGTCTTCTTCACTCTGGTCGTGATAAAGTGAACTAAAGTGAATGGGTGCTATTGCGGTTAATTTTGGTGCTTTTAGAATCACTTGCTTCCCAGAAATAATACCCACATCAGGCCAATATTCTGAGGCAGTATCGATTATAATATCTAAATCAAATAAGAACCCTTGAGGTAAAATCCTGTCAAGAAGAGAGTTTCCTTTTTGCGTAAGAGCTTCACTGTTGATAACTATTATCCGAAAGGAAATATTGAATGATTCTTTATCTTGTTGCGCATACACGAGACCATCCGCCATCATTTCGCCATCATTCTGTTGATGAAGCTCAATGAATTGATCTAAAATAATGGTCGCTTTGCTCGCAGGACAATTTCCCTGGCGCCCAACACCGCAAGGACAAGCTTGGTTCGGGTTTTCATCTGATTTCGCGTCCAAGTCCAGAGGGTGGATTTTAGTGTTATCCCTGAGACGCTTTAAGACCAAGTGAATATCATTGGCACGAGATGGTTTCATTGATTTTAAAGCCTCATTGCACGTATCTTCAATTAATTCTAGGAATTTATAACAGCCTTTTAATGCAAAGCAAAACAAAAACAAAAAAGCAAAGCTCGTAAGCAAGACATTTTACAAATGCTTTAGCAAATGCTCTAGATACTCACCATACTTTAGCGTCTTTTTAACGTTACTTTCTACCTTTTCAGTCTTCTTTAGCGCACTTGAGGGGGGCAAAAAAAGGTGGGTGCTTCTCCGCATTCTACTTTTTAGTAGGTCCAATCGCATAGTATCAGCAGTTACATTCCCATTGTTCAAATAAGTGGGAGGAATTGGGCGTTGGAAAAGCCAAGGTGGTTTGGGAACAAATACAAGATTGGAATCTGACACAAAATTTGGGTGGGTGGAGTAAAAGTTGTCATTTGGAACTATAGGATTTCCTAGAGGTACAATAGTTCTCAAAGTTATCTTTGACAAGGTAGTAAGTCCTACAAACAAATCGTCATTGAAAATGGTGTTGTCGATAAATGGACAAGTGATAATAATTTCTTCCGCTTTTGTAGAAACGATATTCTGAAGGCTTCCGCTATGTAGAGGAATGTTATAATAATAAAATATCTCAGAGTCAACAACCACTGAGACTGCGCCAAGAGCAATATTGCATTTAGGACCACCAAGATATTCTCCACAGATGCACACTCCTTGCGGTGCACAGTAACTATAAGCCCCTTTAAATCTCCCAGAAAAGCAGTGACTATCAGAGGTACACATAACTCCATTTGGCGGACACATCGGCCCATTTTCTGGGCAAACTACACTATCTTCAGTATTTCCATCAATGCAAAAGGCAAGGTCTTGAGAGGGATAGACTCGAGTTTCACTGTACAAAAGCGGTGGCAAACACACAACGGCGTTTATGCCAACACGTAGTATTTTCGGTACAGTTGGCAAATCAGTAAAGATGTTATCCAAGAGGTTGTCCTTATTATCCGCCACATTTATATCAAAAATAGAGGCAAGGTTTGCAAATATTGTAGACGGGAATGTTGAAATTAAATTTGAATTCAATTTCAATGAACGCAAGTTTACAAGGCTTTTGAAAATTCCAGGATGTAGTTCTTCAATGTAGTTTCCGCTGAGACTAAGGGTAGTCAAAGAAGGCAAATTCAAGCTATTAGGCTCCAGCGCCCGGATTCGATTTCCCTCCAAATTCAAGACCGTGAGGTTTCCCAGTCCCTCAAATGTATGGTCTGTTAATACCGTCATGTTGTTTCCTACAATATACAGGTCAGTAAGAAAGTGCATGCCTTGGAAAACTCCCGGTGAAATGTGTGTGATATGACAATCTTGGAGAATTAGCTTTTTGACAAAGTAAAGTCCCTGAAACAGTTCTACTGGTATTTCGCCCATGAACGCATCTTTGACTACAATAGTTTCAAAATTGTCCACGGGGTAGACCTTTCCCTTAAATTGAGCGCTAAAAGCAAAGGAGTCTGCCCTATCAAAAAATATATTATAAGCCACATTAGCATATACGTCTAGTATGCCATCGACGGCCTTTCCAATCATTTGAACAACCGACTCGGCATTCCTTTCGTCATTAGCTGTTGCTTTACAAGTCATAACTTTAGGCAAATTTGCTCCTTTAGACATACATTTTGAGTTCTCAACCCCCCCACATACTATAAATTGAGAATTATTAGTTACCAACATGGGCTTAGGGAATAGTGCAAAGTTTTTTTCAGACTTACCTGTATCTTCAGTACATTTATATTTTGGATTAAGATCAATAGATGGTCTGACGAAAGAGCCGTACGTTCCCTGGATCTGAAAACTTTCTTTGTTGAAAATGTGAGCGGGCAAACACGCTTCCACTCGATCGTCAAGAAATATTACTTTCAAATTGCTTAACAAGCAAAAACCTCGGGCTGATATGCGATTCAAGTTATTACCGCCCAAGTTAAGTTGTTCTATAGCATTTACGGTGTCTAAAGCATTTTTGCCAATTGAGTATAGCTTATTATTTTGCAAGTCTAGCGTTTTAAGATTTTCGAGGCCATATAATTGTGCAGGTTCCAAAAGAATAGCAAGGTTGCTTTCAGTTAGTCGAAGAGTTCTTACATTGCGCATCCCCGCAAAAAGCATCTTGGGGATACTAGGCAACTGTTGTTTAGAAATTTCAATTTCCGTAACTGTATGGGGGCCCAATTTGGATATAAAAGAATTTAAGATCATACCCGATGGTACAAGGGGAATTCGAACATCATAAACCCCGATCACAATATTTTTACCAATCCATTCTACCAACGTCGGGGTGAGTCGTTTCTCCCCCACAACAACTGTCAGATATGCAATTAACTTTGGGGGGATTTCCTTCTCAACGATGCTCGTATTTGCAGGATGGGAAGAATATCCGGATTGAAGAAGCTCATCATAGCTTTGCCGACCATCTGGATTACCTCCCAGGCTAGTGTCAGATAATACAGAGGTGTATGAATGAGAAGATCCTGCATCTTGATACCCATTCCAAGGTAATGTAGTTCCATCTGCAGATTTTGCATCTATAATATTCTCGCAACTGTTGCTACTGTGTGCTGCTTTACACTCAAAAGCATCAAAATCAAAGCATTTACCACTTGCACATTTAGTCATTCGAACAGATCGGATTCTAGCTGTAACAAGGGGAAAAGCCTCGCATGAACCATACTCTGAGCGCTGAAACCAACCGTTACGCATATCGCATAAACAAGATTGTGTTGTCTTGTCATATACTCGATGTAAGCGCTTGTTACACACACACATGTTTGGGTTGTTTTCATCTTCAATAAAGTACTTGCTTCGATCACATATACACTCGTCTGACATATGTGATTGCAATGTAAAATGCTTAAACTTATCACAAATACATTCTTTTCCAGGACCTTCTATTTGGTTCAAAGTTGTTTTACATCTACAAGAGAGGGGGGAATATTCATCCAGGCATTTGCAGGTGTTGTTTAGTAAAGGCGTGTCCAATGCAAAATATGTCCCACACATGAGCCGATAAAGAAAGGCAATTTGGTTAGGTAGTGGTGGATACCACGATGTAATTACAAGACGGTATGGGCTATTATTGGAGGGGGCATACTGTGAAGGTGTAAAAACAACTCTGAACTCTTCGGCAGTTGTTGAGTACGTCGAGTGCCTATCAAGTATGATATCTGAATAGTGAACCAGTTTTGAAACACAAGCATGTTTAACAGATGCGTAAGTACAAGGGGCTTGCATTTCCAGCCTAATATCTCCTGAGAAGGGATCCGACTCATATCGAACAATCATAAATGCTTGATGCCCATTCCGAGTGCAAGCATTACCTCCCTTCGTCGAGCAATGTATTTGGAAAGTTTCGTTTTTTCTATCAATTTGTATAACAGTAGTGCCAAATGATACCAACACATAAGAATAAACACGCAGCTGAGGGAGTTTAAACATGTTTGATACATATTGCAGAGTCTTCCATGTCAACAAAAGTGTTCCATTATTTCTCAATCCCAAATCTTGCTCTAGTTCCATTTCTTGTAATTCGTTTGTTACAACATTAAACACTTGCACAATGCCGTACTGGGCGTGCAGTTTTTGTCGCTCGGAAACAACAGATGTCGGCTGCGCATAGATATGTTCAATAGCTTGAGAAAGTTTATGATAAGACTTTAATTCGGAATATAACCGAGCAAATTTATCCCCAGCAGAACTTGAGAGCACAAACATTTCACCCTCAAACGGATCGATATGGGGCTTTGTGTTGTTGCCTAAATCTATTTCTTCGAATCCTAACAAAAGCCGCGTGCGCATAAACCCAATGACAGTGAGCAAATCATTAAACTGACCACTTGCTAATGACCTTACATTCCTCTCCGCTTTATCGAGATACTCGTAGTACACAGTGCGATTCAGTAGGGTGTATTCCATTTGATTTACTGAAAATGCGAACCGGTCAAGCGTATACTCATCTTGTGCAAAATCTTCGCTATATCTGAAAACAAGCTTGCGAGGAATTTGAGGTTGCTCACTAAATTGATGTTCAACCTCTTGGTTGTAAATTGCTGACAGGTCGGGCGATTCAAATTCAGCTTCATCTCTACCATTGTTCTGGCCCATAGATAACACTAGAATTCGTCTTTCACACACAGAGCTGCAAAGGTACACAAACATAACATCCTGATATTCTCGTTTATCTGCATAATTAAATCTAGCGTATGAAATTAACAGAATGCTTTGGGCTCGAGTTGGGTCGGCTACATCCAGAGGAAAACAAGGTCGTAAATATGCAGCAAAAGGGTTAGCATAGAAGTAGGCACTGTCATTTGTGGCTATTTTAATTGAGCCAACATGAACGTCCTTAATACCTCTCGCTGCTGGGAAATCAATACCGCTATTACGTAAGGTCAGAATATTCTCCTTCTGCCGTCCGTAGCACACATTCCCATTGAAACAGTCGGTGTCCGCATAAACATGAGCGAGGTACTGCAGAAAGCGCTTTTCGAAATACTGTACACGTACAAGTAAATCAAAGCGAAGAACAGAGTTTTCAAAGTCAAAGATGAACATCAAATATCCTCCATTAGGCTCACCATTATTTGCACTAGGTAGTTTAAATCTCTCTGACCTGCATTCACCATAAACTGGGCACACTTGCTTAAGATAATCCTTTTTTCCATCATGGTTAATGGTAAACTCGATAACAGCCAATTCTGTATAGTTGTACGCCATTGCGCAGAAGTATCCACTTTTATCACCAGCACACACTTCGTTCTTGTGAACTTTGCTAGACTCTGTGGCATTAATTCTATTTAACAGTATTTGTGCTTTTCGATTATCCACAATGTGCGAACTTTTTGGGATTTCTGCGCGCCTTTCACGAACCACCCTTTGCATTCCCGACGAATATGCAATCGGTCCCCATTCCCACCCAGCCTTTTCTGAAGGAAGTGATAAGGGGGATCGCGTGCTGCGACGCAACTCGTCCAATGCAAAAGCACCTTGTGTATATCTCACCCGTTGACTACCTTCTAGACATAGATGGATTATTACGGGAGACTTGCCAGAGCTACCGATCAGCTGAATAGAGAACATTTGGTCTTTCAGGTGGTTCATTCGAGTGACAATTTCTAAAAGCAGCTGCTTGCATGCCTTCGAAAATTTTGGATATTTTGGTTCAAAGGTAAGCAAGGCATGCTGAGAGCGTATATCTGCACGCAAGTCGTAAATTTTTGTCCTAACATCTCCTCTATAAAGGGAACTATTGAGCATCTTTTCCAACTCGGACAGATATGTTTGCAATATGGCTTCATAGTTAATAGCCTCATCTCCAGCATAAGATTCATCAATATCTCTTATAGATGTAGGATTTGCGGGCACATAAAATACATAATCCCTGGTCCTGATAGAAGCCTCAATTGTGTTTTTAACGTATTGATCTGCAACTCGGAACACACTATCTAACCTATTAATAGCAGATACACATGCATTATTGTCCAAATCCCAGTCCTCTTCACAATCTTCGAGATACTTGTATGGTTTCATTAAGGCCAATACTCGAAAATCAAGTATCTTCATTATAGTATTTAAAGACAACTTCTTTTCCCACAATGGTAAATCTTGGTTCACTTGGACCATACCCACGCCTAAGCTCTTAAAGCTTTGCACGCAATAAAGATTACACTCAACTACAGATACGATACACGCGATAAAGCAACGGTCATTTGCATTGCTTATCACATAGGCCCGCTGAAGTGAAATCGTTTCCAACTCTGGCCATGACGCAAACATTTTTCGTAACTGTAGAGGGCCACCAGAGTGAATGTAAAGCACTTTGAGATCTGAAAGGTACAATTTTCCTGTTACAAAACTGAATCCATCATTAAACCCAATAGCTTCTCTCCCAGTGGAGTATATGCGAGGAAGCGAAAGGTCGAAGTGTGGATCGTTTTGAAGTAATTTAATATCGGCGTTGCAAGACCCCATTGGTTTCGATATTTTATCCTGTTTGTGAAACTCTAAAAACGTTTGTTGACCGTTGTCAAGCGTTTCATATAGGCGAAGGGTTTTAGTGACATTATTGAAGTTTAATTGCGGAATAAAATTGCCTGTTGAATGCACCGAACTGCTATTGCTGGACCATTTGTTTGCAAAAAATGTTGAGGGTCGACACTGGTCATTATCGCCCAAAAACGAGGTCAATGTTCCACTCTCGCCTTTAACATTCCCTTGAAATAAAAAGCCTACTGGTGCTTCACCCTTTCGCCCTTTGCGCAACTCATATGTAGCTGGATCAAGAGACAAATAATTAAGGTCTGTATTGTCAAAGATGATCAATATACGGCTCAGACCTCCAAACTGGGGTTTGTTAAACACCCAATCCCCGCCAGGGTAGGCCACTTTTGGCATGCCACCAAAACATTGGGATCCAATACAGGAAGAAGAAACAAAACTAATCAAGGGAGCAAGGGTAGCTTCGGTCTGGGCAAGAGTAGTATCCTCTGACACTGGTACTTGAACACAAAGAGGAAATAATGGTTTGAAAGGCGAATCCCTTAGTTTATCAACAAGTTCACATATGCGACAGTAAGACAATGAATTTAAAACGTCCTCTTTCCCTTTCGCATACTCTAATACGTCATTTAAAACCATATTTATCGACGGGACTATGTCATTGGCATTAATTGAAGTGACAAGCAGAGTTGAGGCTTTATGTTCGTTGGAAGAGACAGTTCCTCGATCTCCAATAAATAACCAGCCAGTTCTATTTCGGAAAACGCTCCCTTTCGCACAGCTTACACCTGGGAATGACGCTGTATTGATAGTGGCATTATAGAACCCGAGGATGTTATTTGAAAGGCACACTTGCTTTGTAGGAGTAAAAAGCTCAAATGACATTCCACAATCCTCCACACATATGATATTTCCTGTGCTCTTGTCGTATTTTTCACGCATGCCTCCCAGACAGCCTGATACACATTTAAATGTTTTAGGATCAGCAACCATAGGCGCTGGGCACTGCCGAACACACTTTCGTGAAATAGAGCCAGTGCTAAGGCCTGTGCTAGACAATTGGGACAACAGAAAGGTACCATCTCCACATAGTGGAACACAAAACGAAACAGGTGTCGAGCACACTTTGGGATCACTGGAAAGGTCAGAGCCATCCATACCCCCTACATTGCTCATTATGGAGGAAACGGTTCCATCAAATAGACCTGCTCCAGGCATTGGTTCACTACCGGCGAAGTCTGTAAAGCTCATCTCTGCTTCTTCCAGCCCATCTTTGGGTGAAATACACGCTCTGTACATCTTGGCTATCCTAACGGTTTCATCAATGCTGCATGACTTTACACATACATGATGACGAAGAGAAATGTAGGCCTTCTCACCATCGCACTTTTGATACGCGGTAAGCAATTCGCTACACTTCCCAAGACCTTCATTGTAGAACTGTCCGGGGCCACAAGGAGCATCGGCAGTATCTCCACTTGTACTCGCTCCCAATCCGATGTCTGTATTTCCAATGCCATTGACACTACCTCCAGCTTGAAATGCCCGCGTCAACAAGTCCATCGGGCAGGCGTTGTCAGGGCACATACACTCCCCGTAGGCAGTAAGAAATGACGGTACACTACACTGCACATGTGAGCAAAAGCTATCGGGGTTCACTCCATCTGCATACATGGTGAGGTAAGCGTCCAAAGCAAGTTTCATTGAATCTTGACGCATAATTTTATCTAAGCTCACATTGCGAATCTTAATCGGGTCAGTAGTGTTCACGTAGCGCCAATGGACCGTGTCGTCAAAAATGCTTTCCATGCGAGTATAGTCGGTAGCATCTGAGTTTATATAGATAGGGAAATTATACACAGTCATTGCCCAAACGTTAATACGATCAATCAGATTACTAATCTCAATACTGGATGACCACAAAAACAATTCACAGCCAGAGCCCCCTTTACATTCTACATCATAATCTTCAATTCGATCTATTGCCTGCTTTACACTGCCAGTGTGCGATGCTTCTGCCATACACTGAGCATAAGACGCACTAAATTGCCCTGAAACAGTGCCTCCAGATTGGCGCCTGTGCAATCGGCGTGGATCCTGTTGATTCTTAACAATTTCCTCCTTCTCTAATTTATGCAAATGTGAGAGCGCTGGAACACCAGTTCCTATACTCTTCCACTTCACCTTTTTGGCAAGTCGGGTTTGATTCAAAACATCCATCAATGTACGCTTTTGACGCCTTTTCTTTCCTGGACTAGATCGCCTTTCACGCTCTCCAGTATGTTTTGTGCTTTCACCCAACATCCCCTGCTCACCAGATGCGTTAATGCAAAAGTCCGTGAAATATGTTTTATCAATAATATTTGGCCTAGAAATGCCTTTGACATTCTGTGTAGCATAAACGGCATAAAGATAACGCACTTTTTCTTCATAACTCATATTTGAATCTCCAAAAAGTAGTCCCCCCCCCTTAGACATCTCTTTGCGAAACAGTTCATCTTGGACTGTGCGCGCAAAGCGTGACAAATCAAATATGGCACTAGTATCCCTCACCGTTTCTGAGTAGAGCTGGAAATCATCGTAAGGGTCATTATATTTTTCATACTTTTTGTTAAAATTATTTCTTTCCATCCTTTTCATTCCGTTTACCGAGTCATCTTCGTACAGGGCGGATAAGCCAAATAGTTGCTCAACCACCATTTCCATTTCAGGCAGGGAAACGTTAAGAATATTTTTGGCTCTTTGTACGGATACACGAGGGTCGAGAATATTTAAAATGCCGGGATCGTCTGTACGAGCTTTGGTTGGACTGATGTCGGCATCTTCGTCCTTAAGAGAGGCTCCACCAAATAAACTTTTTTCAAAATATTTAGTAGATTTCGGAGATGTTCGATAAAACAGAACTGGTTCACGAATTGAAGCCCCCTTTACAATCTCTTCATCCATTTTTTTGTTTCCTTGATCTTTTTTTTGTTTTGTAAAAGATGCAGCTATTGCTGCGGCCATGCACTTTTGTTCTTGTTTCATTTTTTCTTCTTGTGAAGCAAGGCTACCAGTTTCAGAAGAAAAGATAAAATCTAAATTGCCACCATATTTGGATTTGCGTCGGTAATGCGTACCATACTTATCAAAAAATTTAAAATATTCTCTTGTATATTCACTCATTTCTGGGTTGCTCAAAAAGTCAAAAGGATCTTCCCGCAGTTTACGCGAGTTGGGAATTATAGGCAGTCTCTTGACATCTTCGAGGAATCCCATTGAAAGCATCATATTTGCTCTTGTAAGTAATACTTCGGATGTAATCAACTTGACAGAAATTCTTGAAAACCGAACATCTTTCTTGCCTTTTGTGCGTTTCATATTATTCATGGATTCACTCTGTGTAAGAGAAGCTTTTGCTGAAAGACCCGCAGAAGTAGAGCCTGAAAAGCCAGATTTAGAGCCCCCTAAAGACGCGTCAGCACTCACATCGAGATTCTTGGCTTGTCGCATCGATTCCAATACTCCATACACAGACTGGAACCCAGAAACTTCGACCTGGCCATCGGACTGGGGATTGACCATAACACCAACAATGTTCTGCTGTTTCATTGGCATAGTCAGTTCAAATAAGGGTACAGTCTCTACATCAAAGACAACATTGTACCCACAAGAGGCCAACATTTCAATTGGAGAAACATACTGAATTTGATATTGCGCTCCCATTGAGGCACTGCCTTCCGTGTCCACGCCAAAGTCGGTAGCAGCACCCATTCGCTGATCTTCAGTCCCAGTTCCAGTAGCCCCAACACCAGCCCGATTTCTCTTAACTTCTTCGGTTTCAAACATCGTCTTTATCCCCTTATGTGACTGCGCAGCTTTCCAATCTTCATCTTCCCCTTCATTTCCATAAAGTCCTGTGTTCTTTATCAGCTCAGTGAATACGTTATTTTCCTTTCCAGTTTTCTTTTCAAATAAATCAAAGGTATTATCTTTCTCCACATATTCTTTTCCCTTTTCTGTTAAATCTTTCAATATCTGTTGCTGTCTCACACGTTCGTCTTCCATTTCAATTATTCGATTTTCCAGATCCAGTTCTCGTTCACTTGCTACTGCACTGTCCTCGTCCATACGTTCGAGTTTCTTCAGCATGCTGTCACTCACTTGTCGACGGAACCCTGGTTGGATTTTAGCAGCGACGTCACCATCATTATTAGCGGCAGCTGCTGATGTTGATGCGATAGAGCATATAGTAGCTAGGACAAGCATGATACACGAGCAGGCAATTGCGGATTTAGACACCATAGTTAAATTATCATAGAGGAGAAAGAGAGAGAGGGGGGGATGGAGAAAGGGAAGAGAGGACACAGACATACAGACAAAACTTGAGAAAGAGATTCAATCCCTCTCTTCTACCTTTCAAAAGGTAACTATTTACAAGATCCAATTTTATAACTAAAACACAAAAAATAACAGCAAAATAAAATAAACAACAACAGCAAAAAATAACAGCACAAATAATTAATTTTATCACTCCTCCCTCTTCCTCTTCTGACATTCCACAGGGACCACGTGCATGGCAATTAGAACACATGTCACTTACACCAGTATATAGCGTATATATCTTTATTACTTATTACATAGATGCAGCTCCCTTTTTATGCTCCGAGGCATTTCGCATTTGGCGATGCTATGGAGTCTTTAATTCCCTGATAGCCCCGTGCCTGTTGTGCTGGTGACAATGTGGCTGTTGTCATCACGATGACCCCGATCTGCAGTAGTGCTTCTGAAAGCGTCCTTTCCCAATTTGCTTTAGTTAAACAGTTGTCTGGATTTTTGAGTCGTGCAGTAGCATAATCCTTAAAGTATAGAGGTTTCTCATAGTTTGAAGGAAGAATGACAACAGTGCATTTTGTTGGAACTTGTTGAATCAAGCGTACTTCGACACTGTCCATTCTGAACAGTCTAAATTCATTGAGTAAGGCATATCTGCGCGCTTGACTTGAGTCACATTTTTCTGTCTTGGCAGCAGATAAAATATTTTTAGATTGAAGAACAAGAACGGAAACTTCATAGGTACTACACGCGTGAGAAAACCTGATGTTACGAACAATGAATTCTTCTTTAAAGACAGGTGCACTGACTGCCTTGTTTTCCCCTTTCTTTAGGCTATACTTCTCTAAAGCGCCTATTTCAAAAGTTAAGGAATGAGGAATAAATGGAATATCGGTTGAATTGGCAAAATAGCTCACTACAAAAGGGTGAAGTCGTTTGTGGAATTTGTTTTTCGTTAGCGGTATGTAAAATAAATTTAACCCCAGTTCTGTCCACGTCATGCGAACAAACACGGAATAAAATTCTTGCGACGATTCACATTTGTAATCACTAATCGCTTCCAAATCGTAAGTGTAATGGCATGCCGAAGCGTTAGAACCGAATATTTCACCATCTAATTGTCCAAAAGTCATTCTAGAAAACCCTGTCGATGACACGTTACTACATGACGCTCTACTACTAGAGTCTACCGGGTGGTACAACATGGATGTTGCGCGCCGAGCAGACGTGACCTCATCTTCACTTTCTGAATCACCATACTGAATCTGAAGAATTCCCACCCTGCCCGTACAGGGATGTGGCATTTTACCATTTTCACCCATAACTTGCAACATACCCTGCTCCGTGTGCCAAAGTGAAAACGTAATTGCAGTGTTACTTCTAGCACGGCAGGGTAATTGGGCTTCTACTTCAAGAACACCGTACTCAAATGCTAACCTACTTTCAATTTTTGCCCCAGAAAACTCATAAAAATCAGATTCAGGGTTTTCATTATTCTTCAATTCAACGTTCTCCTTTGCCACGCGCGAGAGAAGAAGGTGAGTGGCTTTTGGCCTGAATTTCACATTTTGTCCTTCTGGCACGGTCAGCCATTCGTCAGACAAAGGAGGAAACAAATCCATCTTACTGGCTTTTCCATAACCACGCTCACTGTAATTACCAGATACAACTAACCATTCATCCTCATTAAGAGCAATGTTTACCATTGATATTGGGCTAATAGCATGAGTCTCTTTAAGCGGCAAAGCAACCCGTACCGGTGTTATTTGAATATCAGTACAGCACTCTTGGTTTGCTCCGCAGTCGTCTATCCACATACTGCATCCCTTTAGAATGTACGCGTCCGTCCTGGAGGAACAAATAGAACTATAAAGTGGCACATGCAACGTTCGGAGGTTGGTAAGCCCATCAAATGCCCGAACAGATCCACTTAGAGCGTTCTTGTCAGATGAAAATCTTTTGCGGATATCAAAAACTTCAGACAGGTCAATACTCTCTAGGTATAGCATTCCATAAAAAGTAAATGGAGGAAGCTCAACCACCTCTGGACCTTTAACATCATTTGCTAACACTATCTGTGCCACTTTAACATTAATAATTTTAAGTATGCTGGGTATGACTACACTTTGAGGCAAGGGATCTATAAACATAAATGGCTTTAATCCCATCCGCAAGTTGAGAGATTCAATATGGCCGTCAAAAGAATTTAAATAGCGGAGGTTTACATCTACCAGAGGATACTGACAGAAATTCCCAGTGTACCACTGATCGCATCTACATTTGCCTTGCTCACAGACCCCTCCATTGCTGCAAAAAGTTTCGCTTCCACACAGTGCACAGTCAGGGTCCAAGTTCATGGAAGAACATTTGCATGAGTTGGTAGAGGTATCCAAAGAACCCATTCCAGAACAAGGAATATAGGCGGCAACGGAACTACCGGGAGTTGGGATAGAACAACTGGATCCATCCCAACCGCGCTCACATTCACAAACTCCCCTGACGCATGCACCATGCGCACTACAATCTACATCTTTAAGGGTACTGGGGCAATCTAAAAAAGGGCATTCCACGCCTATATTCTCGAACAAGCAGTTTTCACACTTTGTAACGTTATTCCCTCTACAAGGCACGACTTTTGACGGCTTTCTGTTTTCACAAATACGGCCTAATGACATTTGCTGATAAGGTTTAAAGAAAGAATTGTTTTGCCCGGGAAATGAGGTTTCATGCCCATTCCACATTAACACTGCTAGCGATGGAAGGCGATTTTTTGAAGCATCAAAACCGTCTGGTTGGGCCTCTTGTGTATAGTACCTAACATTTAGAAGAATGAATGTCGGTATTCGAGACAAAAAATTGAACTTTGCATTTTCTAAGTTTTCTAAAAATTCTAAGTTTAACTCATCCACAAAACAACTGCTGCTTGTTGCGTCCGAAAATGGCCCAATAGAAAGTGTTTTGGTTGCACACCAACCTGTATCGGAACAAGAGCTGTCAGTGGGGTTGGAAGTACACAAATCAGCATCAAAAAGACCAATTATTGCACAGCTTGAGTAGAATAACGACACGGAGCTTGGGCTGTCAAGCAATACGGAATCCTTAACGCTGCTCAAGAATTCTTGTAGTGTAAGGCTCTTGGGCGCATCGGATGATATACGAAAGGCAGAGGTGGCAGTCTTTGGATGTACTGGTTGTTGGTGTATCGTTTCTTCACTAACGTCAGTGAAAGAGACAGTTAGAAATTCACAATCTGATGGTGATTGACAACCATAGCACACCCGAAATTTGTCATTAAAACGTAACCCAGTGCGATACAGCTCGTTGGGTTCACACAGCACTTGCCGATCTGCCAAGGTACCATAATCGAAAAATATGTTATGTGTGTCCTTTGATTGTATAATCTTAGAATCGTAATGAAGAGGTGAGATAGATAAAAGAAAAGGAGTATCCAGCAACACATTTACACCGCACATGATTGGAATATTTGGCCAAAACACAGACACGTGATCTATAATAATGTCCACCTCGAACAATTCTTCGCAGTTCAGCACCCGATGTAAAAAGTCGAACGCAATAGAGGAAACCACACCAGTATTATCAACCGGGTCCTCCTTTTTTACAGAGACAATACTGACTAACCGTGAAGAGCTAGAATCAAATTCATTTGTGTACACTACAGCTGCAAAACCCTTTGCAGAATCTAAATATATGAAGTTTTTTGGCGAGAACACTAAAAACTCTTCAAAGGAATAAAGCATACGCAAGGAATCTTTGCTAGTGTTTGCTTCACTCAATCCGCATTTAAGATCCGAATTTTGAAAGACAGAAGCAAAGCTAGACAAAAGAGCGTAAACCAACCTAGTAGCTTCGCTTCTGGTTTGCTTGATCGATCTTAAAATTGCTTCTTCTGATACTGTAACCAGCTCTTGACAAAGCCGTTCATCTATGTGCCTCGTTTCATCCGAAACATCCCGTCTGTATCTAAGAGCTTCATAGGTCGAGCTTGACTTTTTTAACTTTCCTAATGGTGTAATCACACGTACATCATCGAAGGATCGAATTTTGGGGTGCTCTTGGAAAAAAGACGCAAGAGGAATAATAGGATCTGGCAGCGGAACTAGTATTTCGATTTCCACCTTCTCTAAAACAGTGAAGCCGTCAAATAGGCCGCTGTTGAAAAGCATATTATCCATATACGGAGATATCAACTTGATGTGTCGTGTCCACAAAGGTAGATATGCCTTTAAACTGCCTGGATACAATGGGATATTGAAGTACATCTGCGAACTGCCGCTAAAGTCTGTCACGATGGTCGCAGCCGGAACGTGGCAATAGACCCCAACGATATATTGATCACATATACATGAACCTTCAAAAGAACAAAAATTATACGCACCTGGAAACCTTGCTCCATTACAATGGTGGTCGCTCGAGCAAACCTTCCCTCCTGCAGGGCAGCCAGTCGACTGAGACTCGCAGCTTTTAGATGAGCTGTGTTTTGGCTTTTTACAAAAGACGCTTTGAGTTGAAGGATTTAAAATAGTGGCCTTGTATACCCCTGGCGGGACACACAAAACGGAAAAAATTCCAAACTCAATCACTTTAGGTGGGCTGGGAATCATATCAAAGGCATCCTCTATTAGTCCTGCATGGTTGTTACCAATGTCTATTTCTACTAAATTTGCCAGCGGCTCAAAAAGCATGGCTGGAAAAACACTTATGTGATTGGACTTGAGGTTGAGGATTCGCAGATTGATAAGCATTTGAAAAACATTCTCAGGAAGGGCTTGTATAGTATTATAACCCAAGTCCAAAGTTTCAAGTGACTGAATTGCCAATGCATTTTCAGATATCGATTCGATGTGGTTACCACTTAACTTCAATATATTGAGACTGGTAAGCCCAGAAAAAGTGCCCGTCATAATATGTGAAATGTTGTTGCCAGTAATGACTAGCTCTTTAAGCATGTGCAGTTCACGAAAGGCGCCACTTTGAATGTACTTAATTCCACATTCATGAAGTACAAGCTTCTGAATAAACCCCAGACCTTCAAACAATTGCTTTGATAGATGTACAATATTAGCATGGCGTATAGCAAGGGAAGAAAATGACGAAAGTTCTAATTCCGCACCTTCAAAAGAAAAGAGCAATGTTTTACGAGCAGACACAACAAAGAATGTAAGAAAATCCAAGTGACGGACTTGAATGCGAGGCAAGTTTTCCCTCGCATCCCTCTCAATGATTACTTCAGTTTTGTTTGTATGATATTCAGTTATAGGCAGTACGCTAGATGGTATACATAGCATCGAGTCTTCAAGAGGGCCAGAGGGGGACTGACATGTCGTTTCTGTTGTTTCCCGGCAGACTTGCATCTTAGCACACTTAAACTGCGTATTTTGATCTATGGAAGCAGAGAAAATTCGATTTACTTGTGAGTCTATTCTAAAGTTTGATTTCATAAACAAAAATGGAGGCAAACAAATTGACGTTATTTTAGAAATTTTCAGTAATTCCAAGGTTTTGATCGAGCAAAATACAGCAGTGTCAATGTACTCAATATCGTTTTCACTAACATCAAATGTTTGAAGAGCCTTAAATTCATCCATAACTCCATCGCCAATGAGCTTCAGATCATTCCCTCTCAAGTCTAGTGTAGTCACTTTAAACAAACCATTGAATGTATCAGGATTAACTAAGGTGGACAGGTGTGAATTGCGTATGTTTAAAGTCACAAGGTTACGCAAGCCAGAGAAAAATCCACTAGGCATTTCTATTAAAGTTTGATTAAGAATATTAACCTCTACTATGGTGTTTAACCCAAGCTTTGAAGCCCCAGGACTATTGGCGAAGCTACCGGGCATAATCACAATTTCAAGTATATAGGTAGCTTCAGTAACGAACTGTTCTATTTGAAACACAGCTTTGGGTTTCACTTTCTCCCCCAACACCTCAATAGTTAATTGGTCAGACACAGTAGGCGAAACGCCTTTGAGAGACGGATCAGTTGACGCTTTCAAACTCATTGACCTTAACTTTGTCCATTGCAAGAACCAGTTTTCTTTGGCATCCTCGCTACTATCCACAGATGCTCCACGGCTAAGGACAGCGGCATTCGGGTCAATGCTTTTGTGCCAGAAATAAGAGTCGCTGTTAAAAGACCCTGCATCAGTCCAGCTAGCTATATTCTTGGGCATGTCATCATCTCCACAGCTCATGGTTATCATGTCATACTTTACATTTTGCTCTATACAACGGCACTGCAAATCTTGATAATCAAAAACTGCTTTTGAATTGCCACAATTAACACTGCGAACTGATGTGATTTCCACCTTCACCTTTTCCGCAAACACACAGGCCTGAGTCTCTTCATCTAAGTGATATCCAGCCTGGTAATTGCAAATGCATGATTTGCTAGTGGAATCCAAAATTTGCACACCCTTATTTGCACAGACACATGTGGGGTTGCCAATAGCATTTGGCTTCCCACTCACCAGACCTTTTTCCGGATCACATATACACTTTTTGGAATCTGCTTTACTTTCCGCGTACATGTTGGTCCTGTCGCATACGCAGTTCCCTTCCAAGTCCTCAACTTTGTGCTCGTTGCTGTTACAAACGCAACTTTTTCCAGTGTACCCCGCTTGGCAAACGCAACCCGATGTGGGCAGAGGCAATGCAAAATTAAAATGAGTGCCGCAGACAGGTGCCACTAGCAATTTTAAACTCTGCTCATCAAGCAATGTTTTGGGGGCTTTAGTAAGAAAGACATCTCTTGAAGGCAAATTTTGGGTTCTCCTGACTTCTAAGAATGGAAGTTCGGAAAATATGACTCGAAAATCCCCTTTTTGGAATTTTTTTATACCCGTTTGTGTTCCTGAAAGGTCCCAAAGAGAAACTTTAATCGCCACACAGGAGTCAGAGCGCCTATTCGAGACGCATGGGGCAGCAATCTGAAAGGCAACATTTCCTTCAATAGGATCCATTTTATAGCGTACTATCAGAGCAAAATTTGTCCCATTCAACGCGCATTCTTTGAACATAACGTCCACACAGTGGGTTTGCTCTAAACTCACGGTTCTATTCACCTCAATCATGTATGGGCCGTATGCAACAACAACAAAGGGGTATACTCTCATCAATGGAGATGTCATATAGCTATGGAAGAACGCATTGATCTTTTCCCACGTAACGGGAAAGTTCAGATACGCAAGTTGGGGAATATACCCCTGTTGCTTATACTGTTCGAGAGTAATGCCTGTGCTATTCGTCTTGTTGAGCACACCCGCATTTGAAAAAATGGAGTAGCTGGAGCTCGAATTTCCTGGGCTAAAACTATTATTAGGAAAAGCAACATGGGACATTACATCACCAGTCGCGTTAAAACGCAACGCTTTAATATAGTCTGCAAAGTTATCACCTGGTGTAACCTGGATATCATGTTGCAGTACTAAGAGCGCCGCATTTAAATCTCTTCCCGCAAGTGCAACTTGACGACGGGCAATCACGTTCGGGCTGTACGTTAGCAGAACTTGAGTTACATTCAATGACCAGGAATACGCCTTTAACTCAGAATAGTATCTCGCAAACTGGTCGCCAGGAGTTTCACTAAGTCTATAGAGCTCCCCATAAGCTACACTAATTTCAGATTTGGTAATGTTTGGAAGTCTAATGTTTGCGAAGATCTTTAAGCGGCTTTGTACTCTAGCCAGGATAGGAAAATAATCGGTTTGCTGAGTCTTTACGATAGCACTTTGCACAGCACTAATTAAATCAAAATAGGGATATGTATATTGCAAAATTGCTTCCATAAACTCCGCATTAACGGAGTATCTTCCCAAGGTAAACTTATCCCCAGGTAGGCCCGCCTGTCTTTCCCATGTTACTCGCGGTTGGGATGCACTTTTGGTATCAAGGATAGCAGCTTCTACGTGTGCGTTAACCTGAGAAATATCAAAGGAGGAAAAGTCTGCCCACGCAGATACTGCGTTGATAGAAGTACCTACTGTCAGAGTACGACGCTCACATCCATGGTCGCAAAGATAAATCGCAATGGTTTCTTCACTTTCCATTCTATCAGCGAATGTAAATGCAACATACGTAGTAATCATCATTTGGGTCGCGTTGAAAGGTTCTACAGCTATTCGGGAGTTACAGGGCCTCACAAAGGCTGAGAGGGGGTTAAGGCCAAAATACGCGGAGTTATTTTTAACAAGTTCGATATTGCGAACACTTACTTGGGCTATTTTGGGGGCCAAAGAAGAATGAATTCCCTTGCGAATCAAAAGCGTATCAGAAGAGGAATGGACTCTACTAAAGCTTGAAAAAGAATTGCCATACCCGTTAGAAGGAACAGAATCTTCATAACATATACTTTCATTAAAACAGTCATACTTTGCATAGGCATGGGAAATATAAGCCAGCCACTTTTCTTCTTTAATACCTTTCTTTTTCGTTTCCAGATGCAGCAAATCAAATCTCAATAGATTGTTGGCATAATCTAACACAAACATTAGGTAACCATCCGTTCCTGAAAGTTTGACCCGATCAGATCTGCATATATGTTTTGCTTGACATACCTGAGTATGTGTTTGCTCACGCGTAGTGTCATGCCCGGATCCAAACGAGAAAGTAAATTTGACCGTAATAAGATTCTCGGGCTTCTCGGCCATCAGGCAAAATGTTCCACCTTTGTTTTCTCCTTGACAATTTAAGCCCTGAAACTTTGAAATGCGAAGAAGTTCCAGCTTACTTTCCACAGTCTCATTTGCCCTCAAAAGCGATCCCATTTTCGTCATATTGTACACAGCTTGAAACGTATTTGCACCAAACAACCTGGGTGATTGAGTAGTTTGGTTGAAAGGTTTCGCTATATTCAAAGCTTCTGTCTTCTCAAGGCGTACTTTTGTAAGATTTTGCAGAACAGCTTTTGGGTCTTTAAACACTTCAATTGGTAATGGGGTGCTTGTATTTAATCTAGTGGTGACAGAGGAGGCACTTGAAATTGTATCGTTTCTAATGGCAGAGTCTCGTCTAGTTTTCCATGATATAAAGTCTCCACGTCTACTATAACGAACAGCACTCACGTCATGTAAGCAAATGTGCACTAAAACAATGTCTTGGGCTTTTAGTTGAACGGCAAAAGAAACGTCGTCAAGACCGTGATAATATTTCATTACTTCATTTAAAATCTGTTTACTTTGCTTGAGCATAGATTTGGTCTTTGGCTCGAAGGATAACATTTGATACTTATCCTCAATGAATTTCAACAGGCTCAATGCTCTGGTTTTTCGCTCACCAATTGCTGCCGGAAGAAGGTCCTCGATTTCTTTTCTTATCTCATCAACAATCCCCAAGAAATTGACAGCTTCTTGGCCTCCCGCAAAAAGGGAAAAATCTGAAGCTTTCGAAGGGACATAAAATGAATACGGTCTTGTGAAGAGGTTTTGCTCGAAAAATGAAACTGCCACCTCAGCACTAAATTCACCTTTGAATTCTTCAAAAATATGGCGTATACACGTCAACGTTACGTGACCTGATGCCGAACAACGATTTACACTTAATGGTCCTAATGTCTTTTGTAAAATGGAAATCAAGCCCTCCACAGAGATTCGTGAAAAGTCCATAAACTTTGCTGCTTCTTCAAACGATAAATCTATTTGCATGTAATCTTTTGAAATTGACTCGGGGGAACTTTGAAAATCACATAACATTTTGCAGTCAAAAATCAACATACAGCACACAAAGCAAGGTGCACTGGGATCACTAAGGATGTATGCTTTACTCATTTTCAATGGATCCACAACAACGGACCGACTGTACTTTCGATACAAATGAGGAAATGATATCGTCTGGACGATCGAAGTCTTCACTTCTACAAATTCAAAAAAGTGCTTTTCAAAAGGTGGCGACTGTATGTAAGAGGGAGCAGGGGGTGAAGCTTTAGTAATGCTCTCTAACATGCTGCCGGTCAGGCGAACATCAAATCGCCCATTTGAAAAAGCTTTGGTAATACCTGCTTTGGAATACAGAACCTTTATCATTTTGAAAGGAGTGTCACCAAGAATATAGCCAAATCCCGACGGCTTCGAAAAGCGTGAGTAAAATGCACTTGGAGTAATTGGGAACTTCAGACCATTTGGCATGTGAGTTTGCGAAATACGAGCTCCATTTGAACAGGTACTTCCTGATATTCTGTTCACTTGATCTACTGGGTGGATCTTGAAAAAAGTTTGCCTTTTATAGTTCCTGGTGTCACGCACTCGGAGTTCCCCTGTCTGCTCATCCAAAGAGAGAGGTGGGAAAAAGTTTCCAATAACGGCGTCACTATCTCCAATCGACGAAAGATAGGACAATGGCGAGCACGTCTTACTATTTGACAAAAAGGAGTCGCAATTCGCACCGAGAGACCCCAAGCTCCCAGCTCCCAGGAACCCGGCAGGCCGCTCACCTTTTAAACCGTACCGTAATCCTTGAGTAATTGGGTCCAGAGTTAAAAAGTTATTGTTGCGACTATCTATAAAAGTAAGAACACGACAATTAGAACCAAACTTATCCGATCCTTTAATGAAAGAGCCTGAAGAAAAACGTATACCATCAGTCCCACAGCCACGGTTTGCTAAAAACTGAAATATGAATCCAAAATCTTCTTGCATTTCCTTAAGCTTCTTTGTCCAGGCAGTAGAAGCAGCTCTATCCTTTTTCTTTTCCAACTGGGCAGCATTGCAAATTTTTGCAGACCCTCCAAAGGAAACTGCAGATCCCCTGCGAGACCTAGCGCAAGGATCAAATACATTTTTGCGGGCTTCCATTATTGTTTGCTTTTTGGTGTCATCCATCAATGTATTAAGCGCATCTTCTAAATCATTGCTATGAACAGAAGTAATCATCAGGCTGGTGGCAACATTTGCTTTACCTACTTTGAGACTGCCTGAGCCGTCTAAAAACACGTTTCCCACAAATTCTTCACTTACATTACCAACAGCACAGGGTAGGGCGGGAAATGACCCTAGATGAACTGTAGCATTATAAAAGCCTAGGATAGTATTTGGAACACATATTTTGCGCAGTGGGGTCTTCATGGAAAAGTCAGTCGCACAGGAATTTACGCATTTAGTCTGACCTGTGCTTCTATCATACTTTTCATACGCATCCATGAGACATTTGGAAACACACGTGAAGCTTTGCTCATCTGCTTTGTAACCATACGGACACTTTTTAAGGCAGACCCTTCCTTTGCTAGCAAATTCTGAGGAATCCGTTTTCGAATCTTTTATGAATACAGGAGCCCCTAGCGTTGTAGAATACAGGATTTCCCGCTCGGCACCAGATAGTTTTCTTGACAAATCTGGCCTCTTGATCTTGCCCTCAAACAGATAAGTTCCCTTTTCACACGGGTGAACACAGTATGAGGCTTTGGTGGTGCAAGTGTAACCCAACTTTTTCTCCATTAAAATCTTTTCGCTTTCTACTCCGTCCGGAACATTGATGTAGAGCTCAGGAGCTACATCTTGTACAAAAAATTGCTGATACTTGTTATTATTACCCTTTTGAAACAGTGTTCCATCAGCCCTTTGTTTTTCTTCAGCGATTTGAGCGCATGAAACGACCACATCAATACTTTTTACTTCTTTTTGGCGACCGCAGTTTGGCACACATTTGCCCGTTTCTACTTCAATAAAGTTCTCCCCAGGGGGGCATTGCTTGTACAAATCAATAAGGGGTCGGCATTTCCCGCTTGAGGCATCAAAATATTCCGAGTCGTAGCATGAGACCGAGCTTGATGCTCCTTCACCACCAAGCAAAATTCCTGAAGAATCATCCCAATAACCACCGCCAGCTTGGCTCAGTCGCGTTAGCAAATTGAACCTGCAACTTGAATCTGGGCAAAAGCAATCCCCATTGGCAAGCAACCGGGGCTGAGTAGAGCATGCCAAATGTTCACAATATAAGGAAGCGTCTAAGTGACTGCTGTAAAATTCAAAGTATACTCTGAGGGCAATTTCCATACTTTTCTTTCTGCGCGATACCATTTTTGAAATCTTAAGATTTGTTGCAGAGTTATTTGAGGCCTTTTGATTCTTGAAATGAACCGTATCTTCAAATAATTCGCTCATGAGAATGTATTCATTGGGGCTTGAGTCCAAATAAGCTGGATAATTCCATGTGCTCATCACCCACTTTGTCAATTCTTGATGAAGCGAGGTAAGTGATGACGTACCTTGAAATAAGAGCCCATTGCACGAAATTCCACCAACACAATGGACTTTATATGTATCTTTGCTGTTTTGGCTGGAATCTAGATTGGCCCTTTGATTAAATTGATTCATGCAACTAGAGAACCCAGCATCTAGTTTTCCCGAAAAACTACTACCTTTTGATGTCTTCTGAAGGTCCTTCGGGCCAAAAACACTACGAAGACGATCTTCGGACATGTCATCTTTGCCAACTTCGGCTACTTCTTCCCAAAGCTGTGCATACTGTTCTTTAAATATGTTTTCGTCATCTTCTTCTCTCTTTCTTACATTAGCTTCATACATATTGATCAACTCCTGAGAATCTCTCATCACTTGCTGACTTTCTCTTTTGAATCGTCTGCGTAAAACACCTCTCGGGCGACTTTCGGGGGCCCTTCTTCTCCTCTCTGTTTGCTCATTATTCTGCTGTTGTTTTTTGAAAAGAGAGACTGTGTCTATTCCTCTCAGAGCTTTTGCACGGATACTCGGAAGCAGACAGTACGCAGACAGCTCCCTTCCAGACATGTTAGTGGGGTCTTTGAGCAAATTTTCTTGGGACCATATACTCTTACTTTCATCTTCACCTTCACCGCCCTCATCTGCAGCTGCACCATCCCCTTCGCCCATTTTTTCATACGAACTGGACGTGGCGTCAGCAGAATCCATGGCAGCTTCTACAGCGTCCTCTTCCTCATCCAAATCTGACTGAAAAGCAACAAGCTCATCTGTGTCTTTCAATTCAAATGCACTATTCTCACTACCTCTACCATTGTCGCTAACCATTGGGCTCATGGGATTGTCGAGCTGCTCTCGATTCGTATTTTGTTCACCGGCTTTGGGTTTCAACACTTTGCCACCCGGCGTGACAGTCTCTATCGTCCGTTTCATACTGCTTGCCTGAAGAGATATAGACCCACTAGCACATTGTTCTGCATGTTGCGAAAAATCGGTTTCTGACTCTCGTTCCGACTTTACAGCCGAGTAGACAAATTCCAAACGCCCCCCATAATGCGACTTTCTTCTGTAATGGGTCCCATATTTTGCAAAAAACTGAAAGTAGGTCTGCAGTTTGTCCAAACTTTGAGGATCTTCCAGCAGCTTTTGTGAAGAACCAGTTTCATTTTCTTTAAATCTTGGGAGATTTAGCATATCTTCAAGTACGCTGGGCTCCAACATAAGAGCACCCACATTTAAAATAACAGAAGTGGATCTAGCACTAATGCTTACTCTACAATATCTTCGATCATTATTCTGCTTCTCATTTATCATTTGCTTGAACGTCTTACTCTGACTCAATGACGCCTTCATACCCAATGAGCCCGCCATAGCTTTACCAACGCCACTAGTACTCCTGTGAATGTAGACGCTCAAAAAATGTCAATAATTTCTTTTGAACTGTAAAACAAAAAAACAATGGTATGCATTATTCCATGCTTGTGACTTATCTACTTACCCTCCCAATCCAGCTCTACAACAAATCCAAAATATTGGGAAGAAAAGAATTCAAACATACTGTTAGCCCAACAACAGAATACAAAAATAGTCAAATACGCGAGCACATTAGCACTTACTCAAAATCCACTTTTAGATTCCGAGAGGATTGCATATCGGATAGGGTATTTTGGAGAGATTTGAACTTTGTCATTTCCAAGGATGCAGCAGTATGTGGCTCGGAGATTGTCGCGACTATATTTTCTCTTCCCATTGGAGGCCTTCGCTCAAACAACGGAGTGGTTTCATAGTCATACACAATATTATACCCACTCAAGGCCATTGTTTCCACCACACTTACATGTTCGGGTTTTTTGCTGAGCCCCAGAGGATCTTCTTGTTCCTGCCCATCGCCCTGACATACAACCAGTTGCAGGGGATAAAGCAGGCATAGCAACATTAAAATCAACACACACATCTGAATTCCTCTTTCCCTGCCAGCAGGGTGGTGAAAAACACCCCATGACCGGATACAACGCATCCTAAGCGCCACTTTACTCGTACGAAACCCACTACACCAAGTCATGTGTGTGTTGTGGATCTCTCTAGTAGTCCCCGTGTGGTTCACCAAGGGGGGCAGGAGGGAGGGGGGATAGTCTAGCTGTGATAGATTCCCTGATTCACCATAGAAGGGCTACAGGAGTATAAATAAACAAAGGGATAGAGATACTGTACTGTACTATGGTACTGTACTATGACCACCCCCAGCTGTGGAATGTCCCCCCTCCCCTATGGATCTGCAGTACTGTACTCCCCCTCCCTGGCTATTATAGCCCCTGCCACTTATGGTCTATGGATCTGCAGTACTGTACTCCCCCTCCCTCCCAGCTGTGGAATGTCCCCCCTCTCCCTCCCTCCCTTTGGTTCTTTTTATTTATGTTATAAGTAGAGGTGTTGATCTAGTTTTTAAGTGTTGATTAACAGACCGGAGGTAGCACCTAACTAGTCTTCTTGTATGTCCTAATGTGACCACTCCTGTTGACAGTTATTGTTGAGTATTTACAAATAATGAGTCGAAGAGCGAACTACAAAGCAGAGCGCGCTCGGCTATTGCTGATTTGCATGTTAATACTACAAATATTAATTCATGTTTCTTGGATGATAGATGAAATCGATGCAGCAACTGATTTGAACTCCATGTCTGAAGCGAGGAAAACTGAAAGTCAAGAACAAATGGAAGCAGTAGAAGCCAAAAAGGCGCCCACTAGTGCACAACTGCAGAGTAACGTGCAAGCAAAACATAAGCAGCTTGAGAATCAGTTTATGGGAAATGAACAGCAGGGTAACAGCATGCTAGACTGGGGGAAAAATCAACAAAAAACCAAGCTATCAGACAGGTTAGGAAAAAATTTTAATTCTGGTTTAGGAATGTCAAAATCTGCAAGCGCTGATACTTTTGCTAATGCAGGAGGCTTTGGCCCAGGCGGAAGTGCAAATACATTTGCCAAAGTAGAGCAAAAGTTTGCCTCTCCCATCGAAGTTTTGGCCGTCTGTGGGTACAATATGATTTATGATTCTGAAACAGTTCCTTTGTTTGAGTTAACTCCGCCAATGAAAGGGCAAAACATAGTCGGTGTTATGGTACATTCTGAATCTGAAGCCAAAGTAGATATCACAGGATTCAGCTCCGTGTATGACTCTCTTAAATCTGCGCGGGCCTCAAAAAACATGGACCAAAACACAGGCCTAGGCGTCACGTTTCCGGTGAAATCGGTGAATGTTGGTTTGGGCTTTGCATCCAGTCTGAGCAAAAGTGAGAGTACCCAGAATATGCAGCGCACAAAAGGTGCATCTGATATGAGATATGCCCGAATTGGTGTCACTTTACACACATCGGAAGTTATACTGACCCGAACAAACATGATGTTATCCCTTGCGTTTTTGGAAGACACAAAACGTTTGCCCATTATTTCTGCTCCAGAGAAGATTCTGGATCCACTTGATCTCGTTCGTAAAGATGAATACAAAGAGATTATAGCAGCCTATTTTAATTATTTTGACTCATATGGGACGCATTATCGTACACGATCGAGGTATGGTGGTTCCTTGGACTTTGTTTTTAAATCCAAAAAAGCGAAATCTATGAGTGAGCAAGATTTCAAAGAAAAAAGCGACCAGTGTATGGCTTCTTCAACTTCAATGTCAATCACTAAACAAAATCCAATGGACAAACTAACAAGTAAAATTGGTGGCAAAGGCGGTGAGAACCCTTTGAAGGGATTGCCTGGTGGTGAGGATCTTGGAATGGGCAAGAAAAAAGAAGGCAAGAGTGGGTTTTTGTCAAAGTTATTGAACAAAAAAAAACAAACGAAGCCTCAGACGAAAACCATTGAAACAAATAGTGGAGCTCGACCTGGAACGTCTACGCGTGCTAAAACAAACCAGCCGCTTAAATCAGGCCCCGGGAGTGGAAATGACGCTGCTACCTATACAAAACACGCCCTTCAACAAGATCCACCAAAAGAATCGGCAAATACTGGGTCCACGAATGAAGAAGATGAAGAAAAGGAAACCCCCCCTTCTGAAAACGAAAATGCAAACCAACAACCTTCGTCTGATTCTAACACAGCAACAGCAGCAACCAGCCCTAGTAAGTTGGCATCAGCTGCAGCAGAAGCAGTTCTGACGTGGGACAGAGTTATCAATCAAGCTGCCAACGTCCTTGGCATTGACATGGATACGCTGTATGAGGATAGCAATGATCAAGAACAAGAAAGACGGAATTTGAAAGCGAAACAAAAGTACAGTCAATTTGTGGATGATTTCGATGACCTTCGCTTGTACCAAGATACAATTGAAAGGGAGATCTTCGATTTATCGCGGTTTGTTGGCGCTAAGGATCAGATGGAACAGGAAATGGTAAAAGTTAAGAATGGCCAAAGGAAGGGAAGCGGTCGGAACTCCGCCTGGGAATCAGGCGATAAACTCTACGCAGCATATTCACTCATGCAACCGGATATTCAGAGAAAGAGGGTTCCGTTAAATCGCTTTCAGGATTACTGCTTGCCAAATTCAGTGGATAAATATGAGCCCTTGCCTGTTGCTTCTAGCAATTCAAAATCAAATTTGACATATACCCAAAATACCGTTTCCCGACAATTGACAAGTCCAGAAGATGAACATATTGGAAACCCCAAAGAACGCTCTAGACGCTTTTCTCTTGGTGGTAGCAATAGCATGAGCTCGTGTATGGCATCTGCCCAGCGCACATTTAGCGCTGATCAAGCATCCAAAGAAAAGGAAGAGTATGATGTCGAATGCAAGGGAGGTCTTGGCTGTGACAGTTTGGTCTTTTCAATGACGACAACAGATATATCTGAAATCCAATTAATAATTAATAACTGGGCAGCCAATGTATGGACATACCCTGTATATTTGGACTCTGATACAACGGACTATGTTACTATAGACAATCTTTTCGAGGATAGCATTCATTGGAAATATGTTAATAGCACAAATCCAAAAACAATTGTTAACGTCACGTTCGACCGAATTATCCGTCAAAAGTCAATGGAAAAGGCATTATCTGCCTATTTTCTATATCATGGTCAGACTGTCAGCCCGGGAGCAATGTGCAATCACATCGAGTGTAGCATGCCACCCTTTCTTTCAGCAGCTGGAGAGTGTCAATGTGTAGACGATGTTTGCAGCTTAGATTTGCTTAGCAGGTCCTCTCAAGCCGGTGGCTCCGTTAACAGTAAAACTGGAACCATTCTAGATTCATTTATGCTTGGGGGGAAAACTGCGGCTACTGCCGCTTGTAGTACAACAGAATTTTTTAATGGAATGACAAAAAAGTGCGAAAGGTTAAACTCAAGGATAAAGGGTGAGTGTTTGCCTGCGAATGGAAAAGACATGGACATTAAGGACATTCCATCCGGCAATGAAGCTTTGCCCGATAAAGGAAAATATATTCAAATTGATAATCTCAGCAAAACGGAGAAGACAGGGGGTGCATCTGGGGACACATGTCAAAGCACATGCCCTGAAGATTATGTTGCGCGAGTGGATACTTTAAAGTTCAAGTGTAAAGAAGGTAAGAATATGGGAATAACAATGGCGGATTGGGAGACAAGACGGCGAAGGCGAGACTCCTCTGTCGAAGTATGGTCAAATGGTCTTTCTACGAACACGACTTTAAGCTCAGTCCTCACTCGACACAGGCGAGGAGGAGGGCATAAGCCTCCAGAGTATTGCCACAGAACTGCTGCTTTTTGTCTTCGAATGTGTGGGGGTGACACGTATCTTTTGCACGAGGCTGATGGGTCTTCGTGGTGTGTAAAGGTCTGCCCAGATCCATACACTATGGATAGTGATACCTATAAGTGTATATCCAAGTGCGGGAATACTCAAAAGGTGCAATACAACCGAAAACAGTTGGGTTATGAGTGTGTCGATAGCTGCGGCCTTGATCTTGAGATTAATGGTCCCAGTGGAGGAAGATGCGTACCGAACAGTATTTTGGGGTTTTATAATGCCAGTGTGTATACTGCGTCGTTCCCAGCGGTTACGTGCGCCAAAGGAAATGTTTTTCGAAATCACACTGGCTGGCTTAATATTAATAATCAAGGTGTTGTGGAGGTAAACGAGAAGAAAGCTTCCTCTCTTCTAATCACCTCTTTGAATGCACGGGATTTAAGAGATGCTGTTGATGCAATAGTAGTCGACATTTTGCAGACAAGGCGGAAAGAAGTCAGGGCAGGGGGTCGCTCTTGCTCAGCTGCAGAAAGAAGAATGAAAGAATTGCTTACACGATATAACCCCAAAACAGGAGAGTCGTTTGACTGCTCTCAAACTATAATGTCATATCTTTGCAACAACCCGTTTATGCAATTCCTCATTATGAAACAATGCAACATGATGAGGTATGGCCAGTGGTCTGGCACGGACAGCGTTGAAACTAAAGAAACTGATGATCAATATAATTCTGCATATAAAACAGTTTCGCCGGTCGTTTACTTCCTTGAGCGAACGGGATGTGGGGCAGACGGTCAAGATCCGATATGGTACCCAAATGGAAATTTACTGTATACACAGCCTAATTTTGGTGCACGTGCAAGATTATTAATCCTTTACGATAATACCGACCTGAACTATATAGTCACAGATGAAAGTTCGAAAGAACTGCGCAAAGCTCGAAGGGGAGAGAACCCGACTGCCTTTATTTTTCAAGGATCGTTGGGGTCTGAAGGCGGGACATGTACAACATTCCTTTCCGACAACGACCGGTGCCGCCCATATGCATTTTTTAGCAACAAAATGTCCCTTAAGGATGGTAAATACCACTCATCTGGAAATTTTGTTCCTAATTTAGTGTACAACGAAGTTACGCGAGGACTTCGCGTATATAAAGAGAAAGGATTTGAAAGGCAAACATTCCTGGAGTTTCATGTCGCCGAAAAGGTGACAATCCCTGATGGTACTTGCTCTGATAATGCGAAAATGTTGCAACACGAAAGCCGTTTCCCAGTACTAATCCCAGTACTGGCCGACAACCCAGAAGTAGGTCTATCTGACGGATTTGCATTTGTAACCGGGGGCATATTTATTGCGTCGTTAAAAGCTAAGTCTTTATCCCCCACCGCACCCAGTGCAGAGAGAATGTTTGGCAGAATAGAGCAAGAGGTAGGAGCCCCCGCTTATGCCATCAGTAGTGTAAATGACCGGTGCTTCTTTGTGTGCACCTATTCTATTATTGACTGCGACGTTAACTGCTGGAGAGGGTCACTGAAGCCGTGGACGCAGCCATTGCCTTTAGAAACAATAATGAAAATGATTGATTTCAGTGACTTGTGGAGAGGTTACAAAGAATATGTGGAGTTGAAGCATTGTGATAGCAATTGGAGCCCAAAGAACATAAAGTGTGTGAGCGCTTTGCAAAGCCTTGGTGCTAAAATGAGGTTATCCGATTTCACGACGAGAGATATAATTGAGTCGTCTGTGAAAACAAGAGATTTTGTTTTTTATGTTCCGATAAATCAGTTCGGGGTACTTAATTCAGATGCGGAATATATTGGAAACGAGGCCATTAACTATGAATCAATACTTCAGAGCTACATTCAAGACCTAAGAAAAGGACTTAACCAGTCTTATGGCGATAAGAGAAAAAAAATATACAACCTATTGAAATATATTGAATCCATGTATAACATCTTGCGCTATGAACCAAAGTATGGCATCCTAGCAAAGCAGTGCAAGCGAATCTTACTTCACATAGTTAGTAGAATGAACCATTTGAAAGATCAGCTTTTTTCATTGCAACTGGTTGGAAGCTCTTCAGACAAAGCACCTGCCATTCTACATATGTGCATTGGAGGGTTGACCAAAATTCGATATAGCCGAAGAGCAGCCTATGAAATGTTGGAAACTCACAGTAGTGTTTGGGATCCGAAAGGGCATTTGCGTCGCATGCGACGGGGCTTATCAGAGTACCACCATGAAAAGCGCAACGTGGGTGCAAAGAATGATTCTAGTTCATTGCTCGGTGAGCCTAGACTTTTGAGCAAGCGTTCGGATTTATCTGTGGTAGGAATGCAGGAAGACAAAGCTAGATTTTTGCTAGATAAAATTAACGTTAGTTGGGCTCAACCTGATCCCAAAGACACGTGTGCAGGAGATACTAACGGCTTTTTTTGTATGGTAGCATATAACTACACCGAACTTGCCGTAATTGACTTTCAAATCAACCACGAGCAAAATGGTAAAGTACAAACAGATTCATTGCGGCAAGTATGCTTCATCAATGGGGGCGAATGCCGCTCTTCGAGGTTTAAAGTTCCAGCTAGCGTAGCGTCAGACATTGATACCGATACGGATGATTCACCTGGTTTCGTAATGTTCATATTTGATTATGAAAATATGGTTCTACGATTTGATTTGCTCTTTCATCAGGTATATATAGGGAAGGATATACTTACCTATATAGGGCATGGCTACACAGACCCGGAATGCTTTTCAGGAGAACTATGCACGCAGAAAATCGTTCTTCGGAACAGTAGCAACCCTGAATATCTTGCCCCCGGTGTGAACAATATATATATTTCAGGAGTACAAATGCATTTCAATGACACTGAATATTTTCAAGTTAACCCGTATGCGGCTTTTATAAAGCCCTGCAACCCCATTGAATTAGCAGACCCCTACCTGAGTAGGCAAATGCTACTAGCTTCATATGTAAGATTTACATTTGCATCTCAAAGAGAATATCAAGATAACCTATTTGTTTACCTTTGCAGCAATTCATGTGAACGTCGCTCTTTGACGATGGCTTCCGGTGTAGGCAATATGGAAGATTCTGTGATATTTGATTTCCCTGATACGACGACAAATGCCCAGCAGCAGATGGAAAGTGAAATGTCCAAACTGCCTTCAATACCTCAGGAGCTTGTTGTAAGATATACAGAAGATCTAGCCCCTGACAGCTATACTTTGGATAGATTTAACTTGGCTATTATTCAAATGGAATATATCTTAACGAACATTTCCCTTTACTATGAGGTGCTTGACCGCGCAGAGGCCTCTGTTCGAAGTTCTGGGACAGAAAACCAATTTGCGAGCTTTATTGATGTAATTGGTCAAATGCGACAACGTCTGCTTACAGTCTTTTCTGATGTTCAACTAACAGGACTTTCAAAACCTAGTGTTGATTTGTATGAGGGTGAAATGTATCGTCTGGCGAAGTCTCCAGGAGAGCATTTTGCGCGTATGTTGTCCGAGCTTAAGGCCTATTTTCGCCTGTCTCTTATGATGGTCGATGTTGTTGGGCAGTCAGAAATGGTCGTTTCTATCAAACAGAAACTAGAAGCACAGAGTTTGACGGAATGGGGATTTGGAATGATGGAAAGAGAAATAAGGGAGGAAAATGAGCTTTTAGCTGAAGGGTTTTCAAACTCGCTGGAACCGTTGAGTTGGCAAACTTTGGATCGGTTCTTTTCTATGCAAATGGATTATTCTTTCCAAGCGTTCCCGTACTTATTTGTAACGCTGGGTACCTCTGTGATAACTATAGATAGACGCAATAGCACGTCTCAACTTCATTGTGTCACAATGGGTGGTCATTCGTGTATGACTTCCGGAGAGCCCCAGATAATTGGACAATTAGAAATCGCGAGTAATGCGAATGTTGGGGTTGAAGCAGAAATGATAGTCAGATATGAAATGAATACTTTTACAGGAGATGTTTTTGTGGAAGTGCAAGCACCTTGTGTTGCCACTCGCGTAAAGCCTATTTGTCGAGGAATAGTGTTGCGCTATAATGAGCTGTCGTTACGCCCAAGAACGACAATGTTTACAAAGAAGTTGGGAAATGATTTCACAATTGCCCTGTCATCGCGCCCTTTCAACCATACCGGCAATAGTCTTCTTCGCGCCACGAATCATACGTGGTACCCCAATACACACGGTGCAAGAGAGGCGCTCTATAAATCCACTTGTGGTGCTCATTTTGACCTAAGTGATTCTGTTAGTAAGAAAAATTGTACATGCCTAACCATGTATCATGGGGCAAGTTGCAGGTGCAGTAAGGAAAAACACCTTGTTGAAAACGGTGAGGGCGTTTGTGAATGCGATACTCTTAATAATTGGGTCCCAAAGCTTGGCTCGCCTGGCGAGTGTACATGCGATTCAACGAAGCACTTTGTGATCGATGCTAACGATGCGAGCAGTTGTGGTTGCGACTCTTCAAAAAATCGTGTATTGGACAAGTCTACAGGCAAATGCAAATGTAATGAAAAGGACTTTTTTTTTGAAAATTCCCAGACAGGGCAATGTGTGTACTTTCCTGGCATCACATTCCAAGTAAAATCGCTCAGAAAAGTGAAATGTCTTCCCAACACGTGCTTTGACTTCTACAGTCTAACGTGCATTAAAAGCACCACTGCTAGCGGCTGTGACAATGTGCCTTTTAATTCATATACAAGAGAAGTACAGGATCGCATTGATCAAAATCTTGTATCGCCATCTGAAACTGCATGGACACGCATGCAAGACGCTGGATCGCAAGTTGGCCCTAATGATACTCAAGTGGAAGCTATATCAGACGATGATGGTCTTGTAAGCATGGGATCAACCAACACTGATGATTCGTCAGATGGAGAGTCAATGCCACTGCTTGCTTTAGAAAAAGAAGCTTCGAAAAACGAAAGCTCTGCCACAAATCCTGAAATGACAAATGTTAATAAGGTTCTTATGCAAGAACTAACTATCGTGATTGATAATGAGAAAAAAGCACCAATACGCGTCTCAAACCTTGGGGGTGCCATTATCACTGCAACGTATGAAATAGATATTGGTATTGTGCCCTCTGGATTTTCGCATAACCCATTTGTAAAGAAACTTGGCCTTAGCACAATCCTTGAGCTTGAGATTAAGGATCAAGATTTGAGCCACGTTCCAGATTCTCTTTTCTTTGGACTAAAAAATTGCAGATCGCTTGTTATCAATCGCTGTACTTTAGCTGATTTAACCGGGCGTTCCCAACTGCATGGCTTAGCATCTCTCGTCACGCTTGACTTGAGCGATAATGCTCTAAAAGGTATTGGGGAAACATCATTTGATAGCTTGCGAAAGCTAGAAACTCTAAAACTCAAAGGAAATGATTTGTCGGTATTGCAACCTCGCCTTTTCTGTATGACAGATAAGCTAAAACGTCTGGAATTAGATGAGAATGTCAGAGTGTGTCTCACCTCCCACTTTTTCAATAGTCCGAATTTCCAAATACTTTCCTCAAAGGGCAATGTGGCTGTTCCGTCTGTACACTTGAATGAACAGTACAGATGCACAGAAGATAATGGTAAGCTATTCAAGAAATGTTGTGAAGAAGTGCAGCCAGGGCAACTATGAGTTACTTACGAGTTTCCTTTATTCATTACTTTTTTTTTTTTTTTGGTTGGTGGGGTAAAAGTATGCGGTGACATTGGAACGCAAAAATGCTTGAGTAACACTTTGCCCGTTGCAAAAACAATATTGTGCGCATCTGATTCGTTTTCAATAGATGCAGATGTAAACTCGGACATCGACGTTCAGTTGACACAAACTACAAACTCGGGTGTTGAAATTGTTGCTGCTGTGAAGTTCAATGCTCTCTTTAGCAAATCTTCGCGAGCGGCTCTCACGATAACTTATGCGAATGAAGAATATGGACTTGAAACTTTCACTACCGCTATTATTACCAATGCCAATATTCACGATATTCGTGTCGATTTGCTAGATGGGCTGTATTTCTTAAAGAAGTTGATTTTCCATAAATGCAAAATCCAATCAGTAGAGCCTGGGGCGTTTAAAGGATTGCATTTGTTAACTGACTTGTATATTACTGCCAATAACATAACTGTGATTTCTGATGGGACGTTTGTTGGATTAAATAGTCTAAGAGTGTTAGATTTGCAGGGCAATAATATTCACGTTGTCGGTGAAAAAGCATTCATTCTCCCTAACTTAGAAACTCTAAACATTCAGGCAAACCGAATTGAAACTCTGAAGCCTGGTATCTTCAATCACCTTACCAACTTGCAAGTCTTGAAGCTTGGATTTAATCTTATCGAAAATTTTCCGCGAAAAATATTTAGTCCTCTTGTGAAGGTAAAAGAAATTGAGGTTGCAAACAATAGAGATAAGCTATTGGACGACGTTTTCACTGAAGTTTCAACAGTTGTGCAGAAGATCAGAGTTGGTTTGGATACTATCATTTGCCTGCCATACCGCATGTATGCGATAACAACCATTTATCCTACCAGAGACTTGCTTTTTTGTACCGATGAGGGACGGCTGGCTGGTCAAGAAGTGTGTCCACCGTCATCACGACTGTGCCCTCGTAGTCACAGAATCTGTACTCGCGACGAAGATTGTAATCAATCGCGCTTTAAAGGCACTTTCAGTTACTGCAATACATTTGGCAGGTGCATGTGCGGCGAGCATCTTGGTGGTGCATATTGCAATATACCCTCTGCTTCAGTCATTGTTACTGTTTCGAATAGAATGTTTTCGTATTACAATGTGCTTCTATATCCTGGAAGCCTTAGGTTATATGTGCCACCCGCTACTGATGAAATGTAATTTTTCGGAATAGAATATGAATCGATTATGCTTCAAAGAGTACATACTAACTTTGTATTTTTCTGGCTGTGTTTTTTTTCTCATTTTCCTTTGTACTAACTATGTATGTGTAGTGTGATTACATGCCCCTACATTGATAATTCTATATTCAACAATGATCTTTTTGTGGGGCTGACTATGTTAAAAAAAATTGTTCTACGCACAATTGTGCCTCTTCCTAATCCAATAGAACCTGAAGAAGATTTTTTCGCAGCAATGCCTTTTATTTTGTCTGAGGATGATATTATCATAGAGCCACGACCTTCGTCGGCGTGGGAAAATAGAATGCCATCCTCCTACATCCCCACTGTTGACGTTACGCGAGAACGACGAAACACGGCTTCCCAGAGTGTTGAAAGTAAGTACTAAACTGTCCCCTTTTGTGTTCGTTATGCAGGTAACTTTTGATTTCTTGATTGACTAACTGCTTAATTTGCTAATACGTGTAATTGGCGACCCATGCAGAAACGGCCTGCGAGAATCTCGGCAGATTAATCGCCGAAGCTTCCAAATACGCAGTAGTGGGAATGAAACCAGAACGCGCCAACCAGTTTAAAGAAGTCTTGAATGATGTTAGTCGAAAAACTGATATACTAATTAACGGTGGAAAAAGCAATGTGCAGTCTCAAAGACCTTGCTGTGGGATATTTAATAACATATTTGGTAAAGCACATTTGAATGAAGGTCGCTGCAATAATCCGAACACTGCTGGTAATCCGAAATCCCAAATCATAGTCGATAAATTCTTGCTGTATTCAGCTGCAGATGGAAGTGTGGATGGATTTGTATTCATCGACGAGATCAAATTATCGGCAGATCCTTCAGTGTCATACCGTATCATTGTACTGAACAGCCAAACCCTGGGGGTCAAAAGGAGCAGCATCTATGATAGCATTGTGCCTTCAAACCATCTGTATTACTACGACATCATTATTGATACTGTATCCGTGTTCTGGCCAGATACCCCAATCCTGTGTGGCAAGAATGTGATTGTGTATGCTCCTAAGCTAAGCTCTATTGCCCCGATGCACTACAGCCCACTGTACGGTAGCCAGTATCTTGACCCTTCTGTTCGCGATTCTCTCTATTTTAATTACTATCCTAGTGTGGCGATGTATGCTATTTGCGAGAGTCGTAAGATTTTCAACAAGGGTGTTCGGGTCGGATGGGATAATATTAAATGCTTTGGATGCAAATATCCGTCTGATTGTGATTTTGTTATTGGTACAGTGGAATATCAGTCAAACTCATTTACTGGGGCAGGGGACAATACGTTTGATATCCGACGTATAGTGAAAGCTTTTACATCGAATAATGTTCATGAATTGGCTCTCCCCCTTTCACACCTTGTTGCCGATATTATTACTCATACAAAAATGGGAGAAAAAGGAGCGAGAGAGGAGGAAAAGGAGCGACACCCTGTTTCTGTTGAGCTAAATCTGTCGAGCTGCAATGCCCTCAATATTGTTAGTTCTTCGCTTTGCTTACATCCTACTGTGCCCTTAGAAAGCAGCACAGAAAGCGTTAGCTATTTCAAAATTGCACACTATCGAGCACAAGAAAAGCTTTTATGCGAGCGGGAAAGTTTAGATATGAATTTCCTCTTTCGAGCAGGCAATATTAAAAATCCATCTGTTGAATTGAGGTTTTTCACAACCCATGCCTTTTACATTGGGTTCAATTCTGCTTTTCTTTCTTCAAATGCGGATACGTCTCGAATTACTATTCCGTCCACGTCTGTCATCGTTACAAAGGATGTGTTCAATCGTCATTCTCTCAAGAGTAAGGCCTTTTTACAATTTCCCGTTATAGCGAGCAGCCACCATTGCAAAACTACTACTGTAGAAGGAACTCTTTGCTCTAAAACACTTCATAAATGCTACAAGTGTTTGGCCGAAGACTTTTCATCCCCGTGCTATGATGAGCAATGTACAAGTCATTCGTTTGCTACCCCATGCACTGGTCACGGCGTCTGTGAATTTGGGGCTTGTATTTGTGATCCTGGGTTCCATGGTATCGATTGCAGCTCTCCCCGCTGCGATTCCTCTAAAGGACTTCTCCAGTGCTCTGGAGCCGGCACGTGTGGGGCTTTTACAGGGCGTTGTCTTTGTGACAATCCTAAAACCGGAGAGAACTGCAATGTATGTCAAAGGAGCTTGGATTGCATGAATGGCGGATTGTGTGACAATGGTAAATGTGTATGTTCGCTGATGTTTGGGGGCGCTCTCTGCCAGTATCCGTATGTGACAATCAAGTATGCAATGCACCCTTTTGTGAATCGTCTTGATTACGAGATTAAGAAAATCTTGCTTAAGCCTTTTATGCTTAGTGAGCCTGTTACTGGTGGGTGGGAAAGAACGCCACCTCCATTGGAAGTGACATCTTTAGAAATATCTTTGTTTCAAACTAGATACAAAAGCAAACTACCTTCCATAGCATCGCTTCCTACATTCCTGTTGTACGGACTAGAAAATCTTAGATTTTTGAACATAACGGGACTAGCCAATCCAGATTTTGCTGATAAAGACATGGTCAGCAGTGGTAGAGTCTTTGATACGGTAAAATATTTGAAATACTTTAGTGGAAAGGATAGTCAAATCATAGTTGCTGATCAAATGGATAGCTACTCCATGAGGGGGCTTAATGTTTGGATGAAAAAGTGTGGAAACTTTGAAGACGAATGTAGGTCAAAATTTATAGAAGCTACTGATGTAGGTGTAGAGATATCATCGAGGCGAGAAAAATCTGTTGTTAAGTTTGATGAGGTTTCTTTGCGATCAAATAGATGGAACGTGGTTGATGATATGGATACCGGGGCGGCCCTGAATACAATGAAAAAAATGTGTGAGAGCGCAAACTCAAGAAAGTGGCAGGATGCAACAAACCCAGCGGATGTAGACGCTACCAGGCCTATCGCAAGAGGAATATTGGCGTGGTCAAGCAATGTCAATTTTTTGAATTCAGAAGTACGTATTCGCACAGCAGATATTTTGAACAATACTACTAACGGCAATGAAGCAGAATTATGCTCAGCAGGGGGTGCAGGTGGAGTAATTTGGAGCAATCCTCATTTTGGCTACGGAATCTTTCGAATATCTGTAACATTTTCGCTCTCGTGCAGGAACTTTCAGACAATATGGCTAATTTCAGACTATTCAAAAAATGATCCTTTATACAAAGCATTCAACCCTGATTGCCTTGGCTCCATTCAACTTTTTGGCGGAACTCTTGATAAATGGACCTCGTCGTCTGGAAAAGGCATATGCAACCAAGACTTTGAATTCAAATCTCCTGGTTCAAAGGAAAACTTTCATAACTTGTTTCAACCCGCATACAATTTTAAACCATCCGCATTCGATTGTGAGACTGGAAACAACCAACGATGCGCATTTGCAGAAGGCGAATATAAAGAAGCCACTACAACAGCCGATAGACTTCAGTGTTGGAAGCAACTGCAAAACTGTACAAAACCGCCTGATGCAAGTGCTGATGTGAGGCCTGAAGACTATCACGATTTTGGATGCCGTGTAACACCCCTTGATTTGCCGCTAAATGAGGACGTGGTGGATTCTCAAATTGTTCTTGACTCAAGCGTGGTGGTGCATCTTACCATTGAGGCAGTTGTGACTAACCTTGGGCTAGCTGTGTATTATGACTTTTATCCCGAAGATAGGAATGAATGGGATGAAGTGATATACAAAAACAACCCATACACCGAACATCCGGAAATATTTATCGGGTCTCATAACATTGCCAAGAAAAGTAATCGGGTTCGAAGGATGCTCCTGCATGCCAATGACAGGGCGCCAATGCCAGCAAGTCCGTGGCATGTTCAAATTGGGAACCATCGGGTAGGAGATGCTTCGAAAGATGCTACCAGTGATGCCAGCCTGGTGATAAGATCTGTGAGCCATGCGCCTAGCTGCAAACCCGATGAGTCAATGATATATATTGTGCTCTATCCTCCGAAAACTAAAGAAGACGTGGATTTATATGGGAACAAGGAGGAGTTTGGAGTGAGCACTTACCTGGACACAGATATGGATGATAAATACACGTTTATTTTATCCGAATATATTGTTGATTTTCTTAACTTTGTTAATATACCGTATACTGTATTTCTTGATGAATCTAGTCTGCCCGGCTCATCAAATAGCGCTAGAGACTTTAACGACTACTGCACAATAGCATTCGTTCCTCAACAAACTATCTCATCGCCAACGGGAGTTTTTCAATCTGACATTAATTCGAAAGCCCAATCGTCAGTGCTAAAATATGTTTATCGTTACTGTGCAAGCAACTCTTGCAGCTCTAAAAAGATTGACATATCGAAAGAAGAGTTTCAAGAGGGACTGCTTCAGCTTGGGATCATTTTTAATGCAGATGATAATGTTAGCTCCATTGCAAAACGTGCTTCGATTCCCGCCAACCCGTGCTCTGTATGCTGTCGCTCTAAAGCTTGTTCTAGCGAGTATAAGTAGGGAAATAAAATGAACATTTGTCTTATGAAATATTCTCGCTAATCCTCTCTCTGGTTCCAAATATTTTATCTAATAACACTGTGTCTTAAAATATTAAAGGCAGCACCGATTTCAAAATAGACGCTCCCTAGCAGAGGAACGGAAGATACTGATGGTCCTATGTCCAACTAAAGTTACCACTCTTGGGAAATTTACTTAAGAATGCACGTACGGGAAAGGATAACTTGAAATATATACGAGGCCCATTCTTTTTTTTCTTTTTTGGTCTTCGAGCTTCCCCTTCCTTGCATGCTTGCACATGTTGGTCTCTTTATTGTGACAGTTGCTGCTGTCAGGCGTCGCTGATCTAGTGGGGCGCATGCCACGCCTTCAAAAAGGTGAACCTTGGAAGCTCAGTCCCAGTAGCTACATGAAAAATGCCCAGTCGACAATCGACATTATCCTTCCCCCCCCCTTTTTGTGACATAAGGGTGTCATTCACCCGGTTGGTATTTCTTATACTATTAACCATACCGTTACACCCTGTTAGGTCGCTTGTGAATACGTCTGCTTGCTTTTCTTATCCCCTCCTAAAAATTCAAAACTCCTGAGTCTTTCCATTGTTGACATTTGTAGATGTTTAAAGTGGTCCGCCTCCTGTTTGCGGTTGGGCGCCAAACCTCTTTTTAAATCTCCGGCTTCACTACCGGTTTGTTTGATGGCCTCCTCCCTATGATCCACCTTTCGTACTTCATCAGTGTCAAGTCTGCTTTGAATCACTTTCCCTCCTCCTCACTACCAAAGTTTGGTTATGCCATCTACTGGCATCGGACTGGCATCCCGCAAATGACCTGGCACTTGAGGCGTAAAGAACTGTGAAAGCGAACTTAGAGCTTATTAACGTACTACCCTTCGTGGACTTTGTCTCTCTCTGCATCTACCGTGATGGTGGAGGATTCATAGCTGGAAAGAATGAAGGATGAAAAGAGCAATTTAGAAAGTTTCAAAACTAACATGCGACTTGTATTCAAATCCCATTAGATTTTCTCAACTACATAGGAGGAGTAGAAGGGAAAAGGGAAATGGTCATCTGGTACTGGCCTAAGAATCGAAACTGGTTGGCAAGTAGAAATTCATCTAAGAATAAAAGGAAAATGTCCTTTGCCCTTAGAGAAGAAGTAGTTACAGCGTGAACACAACTTACCCTTTGAAAGGGGTAACGCCCCTTATACCAGGACACTCAACACAAATGAAGTTGATGAGCATGGCTTATCATATCCAACACAAGTCCCAACTTTGGTGTAGATTATTTCGACTACAAGTTGCATTTCACAGATATCCTATTCAAAGCTTATCTGGAGGAGGCTTTAGATTTACTGAAACGTGTCAAGTCACACACCGACCTTTTTGCCTTTTCCGGCCGCTTCTTATACTCATTCCCATAGAAACATCTCTCGCTACTGGATCGAGACAACTGGCAGAGGAAGACGGTTCTCTCCTTAGCACTTCCATCAACTGTTACTACACAAAAGCAAATTACTTCCTCGTGCCTATTCCATAATTCTCTTGATGCTGTTTACTTCCCATTCAAGTCGTTTCCCAACGCAGAACAGCGCACGGTGCTTCCGGCACAACTCCAGGCGATTGCTTCATCCCTCTTGGCACACAAACTAGACTATCATGCACTTACCCCCCCTCAACCTCCCACACGTGACCATCCAAGTGAAGTCCTCCCCGAGTGGCACATCCCCCTACACCACAGTCCACAGCTGGAAGGGACATTCCTTTTCCCACAAAACTGTGGACCCCCCCCCCTTCCTCCTTTTTGTTTGGGATTTCTTTTCTTTTCTTGTTTTTTTGATTCCCTGTTGATTTTGATTTCTTTTCTTTTTCTTTTTCTTTCTTTTTTCTTTTTTTTTTTTTTTTTTTTTTTTTTTTTTTTTTTTTTTTTTTTTTTTTTTTTTTTTTTTTTTTTTTTTTTTTTTTTTTTCCTTCCTTTAAATCACAAACTTTTATTAATACTAACGAAGAGCGCCAGACACACAGACTGAGCCGTGTTCATTATTCCATTGTGGTGGCTCTTCGTGTGATAGACAAACAACCCTTCTACTCTTCACGAGCCATTCAAAGACAATCTATTAGCCTTTTCCTTTTTAATCAACTTATCAATCATACTGTCAAAGGTTTCATCGCGATGGTTCTTCAGTGCATCTCTCTGCTCCTTCAGCTCAGCGATCGTCATGTTAGCCACAGCTCGGTTATAATTTGGTATCATCTTCGGCTTCTTGTTTTTAGGCTCGCTACCAGGTCTGGTCATGATATTGCTAATTTCACACAGAGCATTTCCCTGTGTCGTGCTTTCCACTTGCTGCTCACAGCCAAAGTGTTCTTGTACAGGTACTCTCAATACAAACATCCCGCGATCTTCTAATTCAAATAGTCTCCTTTTCCTAGCCTCGGCCTCAGCAGACCACGCATCCTTCAACTTGCGAAGCTCCTCTTCCTTTTTCTCTTTCAGAGCCTTTGCCTCAGTTTCCTTCTGCTTCTGCTTTTCCTTTCTTTTTTCTCGTTGCCTTTTCTTCGTTTCTCGCCTTTTCCTCTCTTGCTCTTGCTGCTTTTTCAAAATCTTCGCTTCCTTTTCCCGCCTCGCTTCCTCCCTCTCTTTCATCTCTTCTGCTTCCTTTCTGCGCCTCTCCTTGTACATCTCTTCTTGCTCTTTTCTTCTCTTCTCTTCCTCTTTTCTTCTCTTCTCTTCCTCTTTCTTCAATTCGCACTGTTTCTCTTCATATTCCTCTCGTTCCTTCATGAGCACCATAAATGCCTCAATCATTACACTGGCACCCTTTTGCCATTTCTCCTCACGCGCAGCCACCTCTTCCTCTTTCATTTTGTTTCTCCTCTTTACGGCCTTCTTCCAAGTCTTTAACTGTTTCTCCCTGGGAAAGTAAACCACATCATCAAGTGCCAGCAGGGTCCCACACAATGTGTGCACTCTCTCGTTGATGGAGTTCCAAGTATAGCCCGGGTCCCTCCACTCCTTTATCTTCCAGTCCTCCGCAAGGGTCAACTTTCCATCAGAAACGCGCTTAATCTCCTCCCGCACATACTTATCCAACTGTTTCTGCGCGTGTTGGGTCATTTCATCCCTGAGTTTTCTCTCTTCCTCACAGCGTTTTTGCTTCAGCTCTCGACGGCGTTCCCGAATCGCACACAAACACAGCGGGGGGTTTTGAACGTGTGCCCAGTCATGGAACTGCTTCACCGCACACACATGGAACATATGATATTCTCGATAATACCCGTACTTCCTCTTCACTTCCACATCATAATCCACGTGGCTTTTAAGCACATCCGCTTTCAGTTCATATTGATTCACTGCATCCATTTGTAAAATTCTTCTGCACTTGTGATGAAATAACCGTTGAAGGGCTTCCAAGCTCCCCCCGCCAGCTTTAAACTTCGCTTTAGTTAGTTTTCGGTTCGGTACGGGACGATTGTAATCATAAGACCTGTATCGCGAGTCGCTGACGTAGCGATGCACCCACACAGACGGAGTTTTGATACACAGCTTGTACCAGAAATGGTTCACCTTCACCAGCTGGAACACATCATAGTTGGAAAGGAATCCCACAATATACAACAGTACATCCACAGGGAGGGACTCCAGTTTACTGAATCGGAGCACGGCAGTGGCAGAGGCTGGAGGGGGCGGGAGTTCCTTCTCATCGTCAACTTCCTTCTCTTCCTCTTCCTCCTTCTTATCTTCCTCCTCTTCTTCCTCCTCCTTCTTATCTTCTTCCGCTCCTCCCTCCTTCTCCTCCTCGTGGTGGCTATTCGTTGGAGTGCTAATGGCAGGTTCAGGCCACCTCTGCACCGTGGAAACTTCACTTACAGGCGTCATTCCCAATACCTCTCTGTCTACCTTTCTGGATTTCACTTCCTCGTTTTGCTATTTTCTTCCTTTTCTCTTTTTCTTGATTTCCTTATTTTTTTGGGGGGGGGGCGGATTATTTTTTATTCTTCAACTTCACACAAAAAATTACACAAAACCAAAATAAAAATAAAAGCAAAAGAAACAAAGGAATTTTCTCCTTTTCTTTTTCATACAAAAATTGGGTCCAATTTTTGTCGATTTTTTTTTGCTAACTTACTTTTTTCTTTTTTCCCGCCAAAAAAAAAAAAAAAAAAAAAAAAAAAAACTCAATTTTGGCGGGAAAAATGCAATCACGTGTTTTCTTTTTTTCATTTTGTTTAAAGCGTGACACAGAAACTAAAACAACGGCGCTTATTCTCTGAAAAAGACACAACCTCCAGAACACACACTCAAGGCGAATACTCTCCCTAACTAAAACAATAGGTACCTCTTTCCTCGCTGCAGACTTTCTTCCTAAGTTCCTACAACTAGTTGTCTAACGCATCATAGTCCACGTATTGATAAGACCAAAAAACAGACCAAGCTGCCCCCCGCACCTGACTTTGAAATATTTTGAATAGTTAAATTACTTTTTGGCGGGGTAAAAATGCCCCCGTTTTTTGTTTATATTCCAAATTTGCCTTAATTGTACGCGGTCAAGGACCCCCTGGCAAGGGTTCACGATCATATAACTGCACAGAAGAAAGGCAAAACAAAGCTTCTGGTTATGACATTTGTGTTCGTCTTCTCCCTGAACAGGGATAAAACTCGATACCATGTACTGAGACGGTGAGCTTTACCAAACGAGATGTTGCAAATAGTGCTTTTGTGCCCTTATCCGTCACCTCCCTCCTTTTTTCTCCTATGCGCGTCCATCACACTGTCTTATACTCGTATTGATAGACATGATCGTATTCATATTCCTCGTATTCTTTCTCGGGTAAATTTGGTTCGATGTATTCGTTGTCATCGGAGAATGCATTCCGATTCTTTACGTTATGAATTATGTTTTGTTGGTGTGGCAGGTACGCATTATCCATACTCGATGTCAAAGACAAAGGTGCGGAAATTCTTTTAGGGTGCCCCACAGGAGCACTTACTGCACAAATGTACTCTATGTATTCTTCTTCATCCAGGCTCCACTTCTTTTTACTATACATCATGGAGATTGGAAGACTTGCGGCATACAATACCAAGGCGACTAATACTAAAAGAACTAACAGCGTCCTATTAGCAGACTTCACAAGAAGAGGAGTGTCAACTACCATCTCACAACGGCCGCATACGGTCGGATCAGTTATGACAAGTGTTTCAAACTCAGCGAACTTCACGGTGGAATTTCCCCACTTGCAATTGGTTTCCTTTAGCGCATCATTATCAGAGACTGCTGATTCGGTCGACAGGGAAAGCCAATGGCGAAATTTGCACTCAACATTTTCGGCGGATGTGAGCGTATCAAAATCAACGTGATGAAAATTTCGGGTCCGAAAAAGGTTGCAGCACTTGGTTAATACATTATTGCCCGTACTGTGGGGCGACAAAAGACTGCTAAAGGAAACATTCATTTGATCTTTCTTCCCAATCTGAGTATATGTGCAATGAAGGTTTTCTTCAACTACACGGGTCCCATTAATACCAACCGCAACAATTGCGCCCCGCTCATGAGGAAGAGAAAAGAGCTTAGAATTTCCGTTAGCATTGAAAAAAAGATACACATTTTCACATGCAAAAGCATCATCACCCAAATGTATTACATCGTTATAGGACACATCGATATAAAGAATTGCCCATTTGGAATTAGAATTGCGGGAAAGTGACGAGCATACAGATTTATCAACACTTGATATATTATTGTGGCTTAAATCCAAGTAAAACACAGGAATTGTCTCCTCCCCAGACGGGCGTATCCATATGTTTTCAACATTCTCCATCAATTGAACGACCTCGTATGGAAATTCAGTCAGGCTATTATTGCGTAATACCAGACTGCTAATAGAACTGTTTGTTTTCAGCAAACCTTTTACAGAATTGTCATTGAAAAGGTTATTCCGAAGGTCAACCTTACACCCATGGCCTAAACACGTTTTGCCCGACAAATACATTGCCTCTACACGATCTATTCTATTACTGCCGAGGTCAAGCAGCGTCAAACTCCGAATATTGGAAAAAGATTCTGCAGCAATGGTTTCCATTCTGTTGTTCTTAAGAGAAATGCGTATTTTCAATCGACCAGCAACAGCAAATTCAAATCCCGTGTAAGGTTCCCCTGGTGCGTTTGAAAATCGTAAATAAAGGTCTGTCATATTTCGACCACTCTCATCCGGCTCCCCACCATAGGGCATCAGGTCATCGTTTACGCGAATACTCGAGATGATATTTTCATTGGCAGACAAACCCAGTTCGTGGGTTACGGATGGTGTACCAATCGGATTCGGAATTGCAAAGATTTTCCACCACGTGATATTCATATCAGTAAGGATATTTCTGTCCAAACCAAGTGAAACTTTGTCCCCTCGCAGGCCATCACATAGCCACTCTGACGATTCCCTACACAATGGAGATCCCAACGAGCGTTGATTGAACGCAGATAAGTTGCACAAACTAAAAATTGCTCTCCGGGCAAACCATTTATCTTGAATGTCTAGGGAATACAATGAATCGGTGATATTCCTAAACTTTTGTCCAGTCAATTCTACATCAACCCCAATAGTTTTCTCACCGAATACTTGCGGCTCTAATGTTGTGATGTTATTCCCATCTAAACGTAGAGTTGACAGCGAAACATCTGCAAAAGCATGCTTCGCAATGCTATCAATCGGTGCGTCGAAATAGTCCAACCAGATTATAGCCCTTTGCTCACAGAAAGATCCCCGAGAGAGAACAATAGGACTGTGTGGTTTGGCATTGCTAAATGGTGAAAATTTAAATGCAACATGATTCAGAACAGGGCGCAGTGGCTCATAAGGCAGATTGTTATTACAAGGTCCAGATGGATCATCAGCAAGCGATAGTCTTGGTGAAGGTGCAAAAAGTGCTTGCAACTCTTTAAAGCAGCACATCACACAGAATATCTTTTCCAGTCTGGGGTGTCGGTAACTACTGAGAAGTAGAGTCATTTCCGGCCCACTTATGTTTACCGACCAAAAGTAGAGATACGCAAGGTTTGATTGAGGTGGTGTCCCTAACGATGGTGCCGAAGTTGTGGCATTGGATAGCGGGAATTCCACACTAACAACGTTCTGGCCAGTATTACGTGGATCACGTATGTCAATATGATGGCATGCACTTCTCAAGCACTCCTTGTTCAATACAATCGTACGTGGCTTCTTATCCACAAACTCCAGTTCAACGTTTCTAATGTGAGCGGGGATTTCAATGCGATTCATTGCCCCAAAAGACAATAATCTCATTGCAATACCGACCACCACACGAGGTACATTGACCATATTGCGGAAAAAATCCTGGGACACGCCATTCGCGTGGAGATCCGTTCTTCCAACCTTTGTGGGGTCTCTAACATTGCAAAAGGGTAGCTTCGTGCGTTCCGGCGCAAAGCAGGGTGGTAATGGCAATAGGTCTAACATTCCTAGACATTCCTTACTATCATTAAACGACCCAAAGGCCAACAAACTAAGATTATAAGAGGCATTGATCTGTGCTGAGGCGGAGTTTGAAAAGAGGGGAAATGAAGAAGACGATGTAAGACCACTCGTAGACTTCTTCAGGGATTTATAAAATTCGCAAAGCCACTCCCGCATGTACCGCGCTTCATTAAAAAAATTGAGATACGTAATACTGCGAGGAAACAACAAAAGTCGTTGAGGCCGCTGCTCCGTTACCACCGACAGTGGACCATCATCATTCTCAGCCACTTCCCAATCGGGGCGCGGATAGTCACACGCATAATTCTGCATCCAATAGAAGACTTGCAACCCCTCGAGCCGGGAAAGTCTCCAAAGCGACAAATCCTCATAAGGCGCCTTGACACGGAGTGTTTGCAAAGTACCATTGCCCCTCCCAAACGGTGCGAAGATATCGGGGACTTTGGGCATGTCCGGAAAGCAGTTTGTGTGCAGTGGGAAGGTGATAAATGTTATCTTCTGCAGAAGAGGGAGGCCACTAAAGGTGTGAGTGTCGTCCATCACACTGTTTCTCACTCCAAATGTCATTTCACGCAGGTATGGGAAGTTCTTGCCCATAAATTCCCCCACATGAGTCACATTGAACAGAAGAATATCCAGATGAGTCACAACCGCCTTCACATTGGGCAGCTGAGGTAACTGAAAATCCAACTCCAAGTCCTCCAGACGCTCCTTGTTACTCACCTGAAACCAATGCTTCTGTGCAGTCATTTGAGTCTGTATCTCCTGTTCAGACAACCCCGCCCTCGGCTCAAGAAAAATCAGCGGCCACAGTTGCCCTGGTTTGGGAGTAGTAATCTTAATCCCAACAGACCCAGGAGGCAGATGACTCGGCCTCTCCTCCACCACACTGCACAGGTCCCTGATCGATACACACGGGGACACTCTCCAGCAGTGACTGCCTGATCCCGCCATAAGGAAAAGCATCCACAACACAAATAGCAATACTCGCCCCACCATTACCAAGAGCCGTCTCCTTTTTGACCTATACTTCTATTTTTCTGTTTCAAGCAAGTTCCATCCTTTTTCTTTCACAATTACAATCCGGGTTTCCCACTCTACTCTACACAAATGTATAATTAAGCGCACAATAACCAACTCAAAATCCCCCCCCCCTCCCACTCCTTTAGTAAATCTTTCTTCACGTCTACAAAAACAAACGGTTCGCCCCTCAGCTGGTTGCTGCAGCTGCACTTGAATTGTTTTGGAATTCTTTGAAGCCCTCAAAAGGAAAAGGGTTTTTAGGTTGGGGTTTTATTATTCCTTGTTACTGTAATTGCCAGTCTCTCTCTCTCGTTCTATTCCAAAATCTGGATGAAGCAAGTGTATTCCTTACAATCCTCACCAGCTGTGCACCTTCTTCCCGACTCCTCAACACCCCTCATTATCCGGATAAACGTACTCTTCATTGGAAAGTGTCTTGTTTTCCGTTTTTATGGATTTTTAACTGAACATGGCCGTCTTTCTTTCAGTTTTTCATTGTCAATGGCAATTGGCTAATGAGAATTTCCAGCATTATCATTTCAAAGGCATTTCTTTATTTTAATGCTGTACCTGTTGTTTCGGGGAGCTGTGACCGCTCCCTGTGTTGTTTGACATGTGCTAATCATCTCTGGGGCTGATAATCCCCCTTCACAGCCACCCATCCCTTCAAACTTTACGTTAAAGTGTCGAAGTAAAGTTTAAACCCTAGGACGAGAAGAAAGACCTAGAGAAGAACCACCGAAGGGATCCCTTCAGACCCGCCTGTACTACCGGACTGGTTACAGGCGCCACTGGCATGTCTTTGAGAATAGCAGTAGCCAATGCAGGCTTCTTTCCTGGACCTACAAATCGGTACTGGGAGGCCTGAATGGGGCCATAGACTATCCGGTACCAGAGCATTGGCTGGGTAAGTAAGAGGTGCATTAGAGGAGGTTGGCACTCAACCAGCGATGCCATCCCATCCATGTAGTGGAGATAATCTACCAGAGTGGGAATAGACGTGGCGTGGAGCCCAAACTGCTCTTCATTACATTTCTTCCAGAGCACAATGTCTTTTTTCATCTCATCCAGGGATGGCAGGGACAGTTTCCCCGCTGCGACTAAAGCGTAGTAGCGGGCCTGCATCTCCATGATGGGGAATTGGCTCCCAATAGCAGGTCTGGCGTACCCCACCCAGGCCAAAGAAGATCCATAGCGACAATCAAACATATGCCGAAACATCTCACGTGGAGCAATTCTCGTTTGTGAGTCTCCCTTTGGATGCTCGTCTTCAACAGGAAAAGGCAAGGAAGGCTTAAACCCTGTACAGCAAATGATAACATCGACATCAGTCGCGGCAATGTTGTCACCTCCCTCCACCTCAAAAACACCTTTTCTTTCATCATATCTGCAAATCTCCCCGACCACCACCCGGCATCCATACCTTACCATTGCTTCGGGAAGAGAAGCAGTCTTTGTCCCATATGTCCCCCACACCCTGTTTTTGTTGGAAACCAATCCATTCAAGTAAACGATGGCTTCACTTACTCGTGTATCATGGGTCCCCTTCCCGGCAACACTTTCCGTCCTATGTACCTCGGAGGAGATTAACTGTTGCCCGAGTTCTGCCCCATAGGAGCGCGGCAACCAGTAGAGGCCTCTATGGGTAGCAATATCAGCCGCCATATCGCCCCTCTTCCTTGGAATTACCCATCCTGTGGACGAGCGAATATTCACAGTTACAGACTCCGCCACTCGAGCAACTGCCAAGGCAATATCCGAGGCCGACTCCCCTCCTCCAACAATCAGGACCCGCTTCCCGGCATAACCATCCTCCTCGGCCCCCTTGAATTCACTCGAGTGTCTCACGCTAATCCTCCTTCCCCCTCTACCCAGCCCCTCCTCTTTTTTCTCTTCCCAATCTCCTCCTCCCTGAAGCCCCTTCAACGCCCACTCCGGGTACTTAGGGATCTGGTTCCCTCCAGTGGCCATCACAATCCTCCTTGTCCAGGCCACCCCACCTAGAGCATCATCACTGTACCAAACCCTCCAACAACCCTCAGACCCTTTCTTGTGCACCCACTTCACCCTTTCAACCCTCCTCCCAAATCGAATCTTCTCCCACACACCGTAATGCTTCGAGTACCGTCTCCAGTACTCAACAACTTCTTCCGCCGTCCAGAACCCCCCAAGCGACTGCCTTCTGTCCGGCCCCTCTTTCTCCATCCCATCAGGAGGGAAGTCTGAAAACATGCTGAAGGCACACGAGGATGTCAAAGTAAGCCCCTCGTACCTGTTCTGGGCATTGAATACCCCTCCGATATCCTGCCCCCTTTCCAGTACCAACACATTGTCCAGCATTTGCTCGTAAACCAGCTCCTTGCACGTGACAAGACCTCCTGGGCCTGCTCCAACCACAAGACAGTCATAGACATGGCCCTGGTGGTTCATATCCTCAATAATGAATAAACAATCCCAAAAACTTTTAAGAACTATATTCTTACAAAACAGATCTTCCAATAATGTTAATCAAGTCAGTATTCTTTTTCTTTCTTTTTCCTCAATCACACCCCTTTTAAGTTTGCTCAACGGTGAAGGCATCTCAACCTTTGAAACAGAGTGCTGTTAATAATTAAACCCTGTAATTCACCCAATCCATCGACCAGTCAAAAATTTGCGATAATAATTAATGTCGGAGAACTTCTGACGTAATGAAGAATTATCGGAAGGAAACTCGTTTAATTTCCCGCGACCCCCACATGTTTCCTTTTTGTTCCCCCCCCTTTGCAATTATAACTCAGGATCGAGACCCGAGCAGTTACTTCAAAGTATCAACGATAAGATGACAGTCTTTCTCAAGCAGAGTCTCCATTACGATGAGTACGTCAAGCCAACCATGGATCGTCTTCTCGATTAACGTTCTTCCCAAAAGTCTGGAGGAGTTTTCTCTCTGCCCAGTCCCCCTGAGTCGGGGCTGGTAGACTTACTTCATCGTGAGATTCCTGTTTTTGTTATTATGTTTTCTCCTTCATGATGCACAAGAGGGTTCCAGGATCTTTTTAAGAAAATACTTTGTGGTAACAAGGACAAAGAAAAAATACAAAAAAAAAAAAATAAAGAGGACGAAACCCCCTTTTACAACTATCAAAGAAGATGTTGAGTTTCTTCGGAACAAAAGATGCAGGCCTGAGCAGAGTGGTAGCCATGACGATAGGTATTATCGATGTCAAGGTGTTTCTTCTAAAGGTGAAGTAATAGAATGGCGCCTAAATTGTCTTGAAGACGGCACGTTTCAACTTTGGATAAATGATCATACTCATACGCACCCGAATATAGAGCTAACTTGCTCTGCACGTTTGAGGATGAGGGAGAGTTGCAAGAAGCCCGGAGCTCTTTGTCGAGAAATACATGTTATACATTAGCAAAGAAACAAAAATTATGAGGAGTGAATACTGTGAGTGCTCCAAAGGCGTTCATCAGGGGCCAAAGACAAACACAAAAAGGGCCGAATTATACGGGAAGCAGGTTCAGAACACTTTGCTTGGATGTGTACGAATTATACCACGATGGGGAAACCCATAATCATCCTGAACACTATCACACTTCACTTATCCACCCATCTAAGTTCGTTACCGCGGAGATAATTCTAGTAGCGTATTGTGTAATTACGTTTAACCATTTTAGAGATGGTGGGGAAGAGGTATGGCGACACCTCTTCATTCCTAAGCCCCCAAATTGCATTAGAAAGACCCCCAAAAAATAACCAAGCGGTTGAAACTTTAAAGGGTTTGCACAATTAGTGGCTTTTTTAGGTAAAGGGAATACTATTTTGAGATGAGAAAGAATTCTTGAATTTGGAATTGCAGTAATAACAACAGGACTCGATCCTTGCAGGGGCCCCGCACCTGTCTGTGATGGGGGACGGGTTAGGACTGGCAATGCTGATTCCTCCATAGCAACAGGCAACCCACAAAAGTACGTGCGAAACATGTAATTTTTTTACCGGTAAAAAAAATAGCGGGTGGCCCCCGTTGCTGGTTGCTATGTAAAAATTGCAAAGTTTATTGTTTTTTTTTTTTTTTTTTTTTTGGTTTTTAAAAAAATTTTTTTTTAATTTTTTTTTTGGTTTTGGGTATAAAAGGAAACAGAAAACAGCCTTTTTTTTTCGTGTTGTTTTTTGTTTTGTTTTTCTTTTGAAATCAAGATCATTAAAAAATTCAAAATCTAATAACAAACCTCTAAAACAAAAGAAAGAAAGATGCGACTTTTAATTAATTCCCAGTTGAAATTTCTTTTCATTGCTATTCCCTGTGTCCTCTTCCTCCTCCAACTGGTCACTGCCACCCAGGTGGATGTATCCGCGGAGGAAGTCAAGCAGGAAGCCGCCCTGCGCGATCATTTGAACCCCAATTCCCTCCTGGATGAGTTTATCTCATCCCAGAATATCAATGGAGGGGGATCATTTGTGACTGACCTGGCCCGGAAAATCCAATCCACGTTGAAGGAGATGGATATCCTCGCACCCAAAATGAAACTCGCGCATCAGGAGCGGTTCTTTTGGAATCGATGGTCCCGATCTGCGGGGACTAAAGTGATGCGTACACTGATACAGAACCAGCATCGTCCTTTCCTGGTGCAGGGCCATCCCGAGAGGATCTTTACCTTGCCTCGGGGCCCCATTCTTTATCCCGGATCACTCGCGTTTGGTATGGCGATAGGTCAGATGGTGGATTTGCTTTCGACTGGTTATGATGGACTGGAGAAGTACATGGCGGATCAGATGTTGGCTGGAGATGATGCGGAGATGAGTCTGGAGGATATCCGACAGATGTACAACACGGTGAGTGATCGCATTGAGTTTCCAAACATCCTCAAGGGGGATTGGCAATCCGATGAGCAATTTGCAGATTTGAGATTGACCTATTGGGGCCATATGATGAGAAAGGTTGAGAACAGTGTTGGGTTTGATAAACTCAAAAGATCAGAACGTGGTTGGTGCAGTTTGTGGTCAATCGGGGGTGACCTTGGAGCAGGTGATGCGTGATGGAAGACTCTACGAGGTGGATATGTCCCATGCACACAAATATACAGACGATAAGGCAGCCCATAAGTACATCCCGGGTGCCCATGGCCTGTTTTGTGAAAGATACAGCGATAAGAAATTGATGCTCGTGGCGATTAAGCTTAGCAATGGATTTGTCTACACACCTCCTGTGAATAGCAAGACCACAAGCACGGAATCCGAGTGGTTGATGGCAAAAATTGCACTGAATTCCGCCGAAGGAGCATGGCAGAACTCGTATCACTTTTGGAATTGCCACAGCAATATGGAACCGATCTTTGTGGAAATGATGAGACATGTATCTGTTCATCACCCTGTGTATCAGTTGATGAAGCATCACTATAAGAATCTCTTTGCTCAGACGGTTATTGGATTGTTTGGTTTGTTCCGCAAAGGAAGTGACTTGGATCAGTTCTATGGCTGGGGTGCGTATGGGTTTATGGCACACGGGGAAGGTACCAAAGAAGCGACTGAATTAGACATCACTCGACCCATCAATGAGGATCTTTCACAGCGCAAAGTAGACAAGCTGAAGAACAATAGATTCGCTGAATCTGCCCTGAAGTATGATGCTGCTATTCGTGATTTTGTTAAAGGGTTCCTCGATAAGACTTATCCATCTGATAAAGATTTGCAACGTGATGACGAAATCCAAAACTGGGCGAAATCAGTTCGCGACGCTAACGGCGCAGCCATTCAAACGTTCCCAAGCGGGTTCAAAACCAAATCTGAATTGGCCAACGTCCTCGCGAATCAAATCTACCTCTTGAGTATCAAACACAACGCACTCAACAACGATGCCGCGTGGCACGTGAATGCCCAGCCAATTACCCCATCTGCCTTCTGGAAAGATCTCCCCACATCACAAGGACAGAAAGTGGATGTGCGTGGATTCCTCGCGCCCACCCGTGAGCTTCTCAGCTTGCACGCTGTCACTACCGCTACTTTCTATCGCAATGTTCAATCGAAACACAATTTAGTAACTGGGGTATATGCGGGTAGCGCGGTTGAGAAATTTGCGCCTGAAGAGGTGAAAAAGTTTCGCGCAAAGGTAAAGGAGATCGGGAATAGTGCCAATAATTTGGAAAAAAAGGTTGCCAGTCCCACCACTGTGCAATACTCTTCGATGAATCCCGAGCGTTGCCCATATTACTCTTGGATCTAAAACAAACTGCACAAATTGAAGTGATAAGTTTTCTATTTATTCAATACCAATAAAAAAAAATGTCAATAAAAGATTGATACAGTCGTTCGATGAAACACCTTTTAACCTCAGCACGGTCAATTGATCCTTTCAGTTCCCCGTCAATGTTTGATCCAGGCGAGGTCGTTTGGCGTTGTGGACAAATCTGCCCCACCCGCAAGTGTAGGTAGGAATATCATGGTAGTACACCTTCATCTTAAGCACGTCCGTGACGGAACACTCTTTTAGTGAGAAAATACGCCTTGGTGTGTGTTCAGGATTTTAGACTATGTAATTCGATTGTTTTTAGGAGGTTCAAATTCTGATAAAAGACGGAACGAATAGCTTAACTGGCTTACAATACAACAAGGAACATAATGTCTTATATCTTCGTTATGTATTCGGAATTCGTAGTGATCCTTTTGAATCGAAATTCTGGAATGTGAATTGACAGATTGTCTTGGCTATTACATTAGTTTATCAGAAGTCATAGGATGGTGTGTATATGTGTCAGTGAGTGCAGGAGTGAGTGAGAGATATTCTAATTGATCTTTATGTGAACCATACAAGACTGATAGTAGGAGTAGGGGCCATTTCAACATCTTTGAATGACTCCTTCTGTTATGAGACTTTCTCGTTGCCCTCATTATAAGAGTGGGTGGAGTTGAATAAATTTGGGCTCCACCTGTTCAAGCCACCGCATCTGTGAATTCATTTCACAGCTCATTTCGCAGTTCACTTCATAATTTCTCCACCCAGGGCTAGTATCTGTAAGACAACATGTTTTCCCATAGCCCAACCTCCATTCACAATTTCCACCTGCATTTTGTACTGACCGAAGAGGAAGCCTCCAGTTTCGAGGGTGCAGCATTCGTTCAACTAACATTGTATAACATGAAAGTGTGGTGTGTAAACTATACGTTTTGTATCTGAACGAACCTGCTGGGTGCCTGCCATGTATCTGAGAGCGGTCAGCGGGGTAATTCCTTCCAATGGAGATCCACAGATAATGAGTAAGTTAAGTGTTGAAAAGTGTTTCTGTGGGAATGCTGGCCGTCACTTTGAGTCCTTTTTAATATCCATTTGAGCATACCGCAACGAATCTCAACTCTGTCCTCACTCACACTCAATCCTGCAATTCTCTATCTGCTTCACAATGCCACGCAAAGTTTTTGTTCCCACAATACAAACTTCGAATACAAAGACATGCAAACAGAGATATCCCGACATCATCACACCAGGGGCGCATGGGCAAACCACGATATTCCGACTTTCAAACAACCAATTAAGCCATATCACATAGCCATAATGACCGAAGGAGATATTCCGATATTCCGACAAATGCAAGTTGTAACATTTTTCTGCGAGTTCTTCCGCTTTTTTTTGTGTGTGCGCACTGTGTAGTTGTCCAAAAAGGTAAAAGTGGGGTCATAGTTTCTCCATTTATAGTATGGGGTGTAAGTAGTCCCCACTTTCAGTTGTGGGAGCCCGTTAAAAATACGTAGTTTTTGAGATCGACACACTAATGACCTATTTTACTAAATTTAGGCAAAAATAAGATACAATCTCTTAAGTTGGATTCCTTAGCCAATCACATCTCTCACCGCAATGAACGCACCAATCACTGATGACATAAATAAATTATTTTCACAGAATCGGTTTAAAAATAGAATTCCTGCTCTTTGATTGGTTATTATTTTAATTATAGAGCTGTGATTGGTTAGATTTTTTAGGTGACGTTCCTTTTGCGTCATTTGGTTTTCACATTAAAGGAGATTTTTTGTCCTTTTTTTTGAGTATAAAAGAAAGGTCGGGTCTAAGTCCAACCGATTTTCTTTTCATTCAAAACAATTTACATTCAAAACACATTGACAGATTTGGTAAATCAGAAAACATTAAAAGCAAAGCAACTAAAGTAACAAAAAGGCACTTTAACAAAACAACAAAATGGTTATGCTCGCAATCAGACTCATTAAAGCAATCAAGAAGTGCATTACTAAGAACTCGGAAGATAAACATTAAGGAGAATGACTTTTCCTTCTTCCCATCTAATTTCTTTAAAAATTTCATTATTAGAAATACTATTATCTTATTCTCTTAAAATCAAAACAAACACATCTGATACTAAATAAATCCTTATAAAAAACAAAACAAAACATAGCACTTGCATTTTATTTACAGGACATAGTTCCCTAAAGGATATGGAAGCACTCCCTCTGGCATAAACAACGCTTCCACTCGTTCATCTACACCCCCCTTCCACACACAAAGTAGTCCTCAATGCGAAGCATCATAACACCAACGCTTCAGGTTTTATCTGTACACATTAACCCCCACGCCTTTGATGGTTAGAATTTCTTTAGGCAGACACTTCAACCCGCTGTAGGGGCACTCCAGCTAACGCAACTGTGTGCATTATGGCCTCTTTCCTTGGGCAGCGTTTTCAAGTTGTTTTCGGAGCAGTAAAGTACTTCCAATTGTGTACTCTGACCCAATTCTTTAGGCAATTCTGTCAACTGATTGTTCTCACAGTTCAATATCTGCAGCTTTGCACACCGGCCAATTTCAACCGGTACAGCTGTCAGTTGGGACATGTCCCATTTAAAAACGAACAATCTGTGTTATTCATATTCTTTCCGAACTCTGCTTCATTCCCCACAACACAGCCAGCTTAATAGTGCAATATTCACATCCGCTATGGGCTATCCGAAGGGCTATCCTTTCCCTCCTCATAGTATTCCTTGTCTTTCTTTCTTTCTTTTGCTTTCTCATGTTTTTCCCGAAGTCGCCCATTATATATAATGGCGTCTTCACTGTTATTTTTGAGCAGCGTTTATAGTAGTTGTAGTGCGCTATATATACTCCTTGTCTTTAGAATAATCACGACTTACCCCTTATTTCGGTGTCGAGGAATTACTGCAGTTTAACATAACACGGCTGGTTCCCTGGCGGCGGAGAATAGAGAGGACATTGTGGTCCCTCTGTAAAAACAGTAAGCAGATGCTAACTGGACTGGCAATTTGAGTTTTAGAATTTCCCCTTGTTTATTATCCTTTTCGGAATCCTTCTCAATGAAGCGGCTGAAAATATCATTCGGCGCCGCCTTCATTTCCGCGCTCAGCTAAATCTCGCAACGTCAATCATCGCCGGAAGATATGTTCAATATCATAGCCCTCCCAACACCACGTTAACAATAAATGCTTCGCTCTCCTTTCCCTCAAACTAGCGATGCCCATTTGAAGTCAAATCGAACAGTTCATGGTGTGTATAGCTCCGTCGAAGGGCAAAAAACAGGAGCAAACCCTATAGGAGGTAGTGCTGTTAAGCCACCTTTGGAGCATACTGTGGTGGGGGGGTCGCATAGTCCTGACGTGATGGATATTGTTGCATGGTAGCCTGTTGCTGCTGCTGCTCTTGTTGCCTCTTTGCTGCCTTTCTCTTTTTGCAGGACTTGACGAGTAGAAAGATACACATGATTGTCTTTTAATATGTTTTTGCTTTTTGATTGATTTACTAAAGTTTAATTTGTTTTAGATTTTGTATTAAATCTTTGTTCTTGTTTGTTGTTTTGAAAATATATTTGATTTCGGGTATTGAACGATTAATTTTTCCCTTCTACGTTTTCATTCTTTTATACTCAACTTCACACAAATTTGAAAAGGAAGGACACTTTCATCGAGCTAAAATTGGACCGCTTGGACATATTGATAAGAAGTACGACAACCAGAAAGGGGACGCCTTTTTCAACACTATCTTAAACTTTCCCAATGACCTGTCAAATTGATTGATTAGCTTGGCATAAAAGAAACCCAGACCAAAGATGCTCTATCAGAGAAAAAACACAAAACAGGTGGCTTGCTTCCGATAAAGTTTCAATTCCCTCAAAGCCCAATTCCCTGTAAATAAGTGCCCCGCTCTGATTGGCTCTTTTGTGTTACGTTTACGTGACGTCATTGGTCATCTCATTATGGCGTCATTATCTTCCCTTGGCTTTTAGCCAATCAGAGGCTTGAGGTTAATGACATATAATGTTGAGTTACAAAAATAGTTTTTTTTTTTTTTTGAAATCCTACTTATAACTTCAATTGATAAAGTTTATTCACTTTGCTTGTGCTGCTGCAGACCAGTGGTCATAGTCCCATCTTCGAATCCTATAATTCCAACACAACTACGAACAGGTAATTACCGGGCTTGGGGAAGAATTAGTCAGAGAAGAGATGACTATGGCCTATGTGGCAAACACTGAATCAGGACTGAATAGGCTAGACCACTCCAAGGGTTACTTGATAGCTGAACTGCTTGCGGTTGATGTGTCCTCAGCGAAGTCAGGGAAATTGTTAGTTTGAAACAGGATAAGGCAAAGGGTGCTGTTTTACTTGCTCGTTTCTGTTGGCTCTTACAGAAGACTGAATTAAGAAGGGGTGAAATGATGAGAAAACAGTTTATACATAAACAAGAACCCTTCTTTAGGAGGGGCGGAAGCTAGATAGCTTGACAAGGGAGAATGATGATTTGTAGATAGTTTTTGTTAAAAAGGTTAATAAAAGAGTCCTTAGGCTGGGACAAAAAAAAACAAAAAAAAACAAGAACCCTTCTTGAAAATAAAAAACGAAGAAAGGTCCATCTGCAGACACGAAAAGAAAAGAGTGAAACTTTTTTTGTCCGTTTTTTATTTGTGCCAGAATTTCCGCGTTTTCTTTTTTTTTTTTTTTTTTTTTCTGCTTTTTTTTTTTTTTTTTTTTTTTTTTTTTTTTTT
>PDIM01010324.1:106441-116736 GCA_002811675.1 Ichthyosporea sp. XGB-2017a
AAAAAAAAAAAAAAAAAAAAAAAAAAAAAAACTAAATTAACTACCCAATCTTATAAAAAAAGCAAACCAGCCTTTCAAAAGAAACAAAGGAAAAAACAAAAACAGAAACAAAACTATGAATTCATCTTCAGAAGAAGAAAACGAAACAACTCCTTCTCCTTCTCCTTCTCCTTCTCCTTCTCCTCCTCCTCCGCCTCCCCCTTCCTCAGGGTCTGTCCCCCTCCTCCTCCTCCTCCTCTCCGTGTCCTTTATCCTCACCCTTGTATATCTTAATCCCCCCCAGGAAGGCCCCGAGCCATCCCCGGTGGACTATGGCTTTGTGGAGGTGGAGACAGGGAGAGATGAGGGGTCTACCCCACTGCTGGGCGGGTTTTCTGTGGAGTCAGTTGTTGATTCAATTGAGCAAAGGTTGCAGATGGTTCGATTACGACTTCGGATGATTTTTGATTACCTCCTGGTTGAGATTTATAAGTTTTTATTTAATCAAATTGTTGTTTCGGACAGTTCAAGTACAACTAAAGGGCAACAAAAGGAAAAGGGGCAGCCTTTGGATCGTCATCAGCCTCGGGTGGGCCCACACGAGGAGGATACACCTCGGAAAAAAGCAATCATCAAGATGATCCAACACGCATGGCGTGGCTATGAAAGATTTGCATTTGGATTCGACTATATCCGCCCTCGGAGTCTCCAAGGAGTCAATGATGGGTTTGGGGGGATTGGATTAACAGTCATTGATGGGATCGATACGATTTATCTTGCCCTGGGAGGGGAAAGCGGGGAGTATCAGCGAGCGAGGGCGTGGATATGTGGCGGAGAAACAGACACGGGGAGAGTGTATGGGGGAGTTAAGTTCCGGGAGAGGTTTGTGTACAAGTTATCTGTGTTTGAGACGACCATCCGAGTGCTGGGTGGGTTGTTGTCCATCCACGGGTTGACTGGGGACGTGTGTTTCTTGCGGAAGGCGGTGGAGATGGGAGATATATTGATGTGTGCCTTTCCGGGGGCAAGGACGGGGAGGGGGGAAGGGGAATCTGTTAAGCAGGTATTGCCTTTTACGATTCTGACCCCGCGGGTGTTTAAAGATGAAAACGGGAAAGAGGAGGAGTTAAGCGAGGAAGATAAAGGGGAGGAGGGTGTGTGTCGGTACTTTGTAGGGGAGAATCCTGGGAATAACCTCCTATCCCTGGCGGAGATTGGATCTGTGCAGCTGGAGTTTGCATATCTAAGTCACTTGACTGGGGATGGGCGGTATGTGGATGCGGCGGATGGGGTGATGGAGGTGTTGCAGCGTTCCGCGCCATTGGAGGGGATGATCCCCCAATGGGTGAATGCGACGCATCCCCAGATGTATGCGATGGCGTCAGGGGAGTTGAAGAAGAAGGAAAAAAAGGGGGAGGAGGAGGAGGAGGAGGGTGGGGGAGAGGAGAGTGTTCGTGATACGGATGTGTTTGCTATTGCGGATAATGCGGATTCCTTTTATGAGACTGTGCTGAAGCGGTGGATCCAGAGTGGGCGCCAGATGCCCCATTTGAGGGAGTTTTATCGGCGCTTCTCGAGGTTCATTGCGGATAATATGCAGGTGCGGGTGCAGCTGGTGTGGGATGATACGTCCTATCGGCTGGTTGGAAAGTTTTGGGGCCTGCGAAGTCCTCGTCGCAGTGGAACATCATCCTCGTCATCGAATGCTTCGAGTGCAAACGGGCAGTACAAGTGGTGGGAACCAGAGAGTGTGGTGGATGAGCTGCGATTGGGTGGGTTGAGGTACAATGTAGTTGATTGGGAGCACTTGTCGTGTTTTATTGGGGGCATGTATGCGCTTGGTTGGGAGCAGTTACGTTTGGAGGAGGAGGATGTGTTTGCGATGAAGTATAAGCAAGATGAAAACAGTGTTCATGAGCGGGAACAGAAAGGTGGGGTCGGAGGGGGGGATTGGGGCAAAGGGAAGTATTCTCGTGAGGCGTTTGATTATGACGATCACATCACGGTTGCGCGTGAGTTTGCGCGAACTTGTAAAATGATGTATTCTGTGTCCCGTACGGGGTTAGCGCCAGAACGTATTGGATTCCAGAAGCAGAGTAGCGCGGCGGATTATCACCGGGCTAAGCGCTTCTCACACCAGTCAATTAAGGAGCGATATGGCCCATCATCGGATAGCATTTCTAATAATAATGCCAATAAGAAGACAAGTGAGCCCGATGTTGAGCTAGTGCAGACTCGTATGGGTCTGAAGATTATGGAGCCTCATACTGTGCTAAGACCAGAGGCAGTTGAAACATGGTTTGTTCTGCATCGAGTGCTGCTGGAAGACAACTATATGAACATGTATCGGGACTGGGGATGGGAATATGCCATGGCAATCGAACAGTTTTGTAAAGTCCCTGCAGGGTATTGTGGACTTGGGAATGTCCTTTATGGTGTTACTCCTCCGCCTCCCACCTCTACTTCTTCTTCTACTTCTTCTTCCTCTTCCCCATTATTTTCCTCTTCCTCTTCATCCTCTTCTTCCACTGCCCCGGAACCCACAAGTAATAATATCGGCAGCGATGGTGGAAATAAGTCTACGTTCAGTAACTGCGATGACTTTACAGATAGTTTTGTGTTTGCGGAAACATTCAAGTACTTGCTGCTTTTGTTCAGTGATGCGTCTGTGGTGTCTCTGAGAGAGTACGTCTTCAACACAGAGGGTCATCCCTTCCCCATCTTGAAGACCCCAAATTAAAAACTAATTTAATAATCCAGATAATTATTAGTAATAAATATTCCCTCAGGGGAATTAATTGATATTCCCTCAAGGGAAAATAGTCAAAATGTTCTTTGAATTTCTTAATAAGGAATCTGCCGCTTCCTCTTTTGGGTTGGTCAATTGAAAATTTTAAAGTTTGTGCCAGAATTTGTTTAATTTTTTTTTAGAAACTATAGTACAGTTGCCCTGCAATATGAACTTGTTGTGGTTAGTCATGACGTGGCTGCTACTTTTTGTTTTGTTTTGTTTTGTTAAGAGATTTTTTTTGTTCGCTGACTGACTCCTAATTCATTACTAAACCTCAAAAGACATTTTTATTGATTAGAACAAAAGGAAGAAAAGGAAAGGGAAATGTACTAGAAAGGATACGAAAAAAGAAAAAAAGAAAAGAAAAGAAACGCTAAAAGCAAAACTGAAATGATCATACATCAAGACGAGGAGCCACCGGGAGAGGTGGATAGAGTACGGAGGAAAGCAACAAAGACAAGAAGAAGAAGAAGGTTATTTTATTCTAAATTAAAACTATTCTCTTTACCTTTGTCTCTCTCTTCTTGTTTGCATTTGCCCTCTCTTCTCTTTTATCTCTTGTTGTTTCTGTTTTGCCTCACCCTTACTACTCCCCCCGTGTTGCATGTGGCCGGGGAAATTGATTTCACCTCAAGTACAATCTGTGATACGCCCAATTGTGAGGTGTGCGATCCATCCGGGACAGGTCGGTGCCTTTTGTGCGCGGTGCTTTACGTTTTGGACGCGGTGACATTTGATTGTCGTCCCGATAACACCTGTAGACCGGGTCAGTATGTGGTCAGCACATCGTTAAGAACGTGTGGCTTGTGCTTTGGGTCCGATGCAACGGATCCCGAGCTGTACACATGTAAAACGTGCAGCAGTGGGGCTGAAGGGAAGTGTTTAGAGGCAGCGGAGGGGTATTGCAAAGCAGCGAATACAAACGCGGGGACAGCTTGTGTGGCGGATACCACATCCGAGCAAAAAGTGCAAACGTGTCAGTTGACTGTATCGCGGTTAAAATTTGTGTGTCAAGTGTGCACAAACCCTTCGGACGGGACGACTAATGTGGATAAGTGCGCTACACCTGGCCCCGGATATTGTCTTGCGGCGGATACGAATGCAGCAACAACGTGTATCACCCCGGACGGGACCGGGAGAAAAGCAGTGACGTGTGAGGGAACTACTGGGCCTGGGCAATATAAATGCAAAACATGTCTGAATCCATCGGATAATGCATCACCGACGCCATCTAATGCAGGGAAATGTGCCACACCCGCAGCTGGGTATTGCCTGGCTGCGGATACAAATGAGGGGACGGTCTGTGCGCAGACTAGCGTGGGTGGCTCAGCGGTGCAAGCGTGTGAAGGGACAACGGTGTCATTGGTGAATCATTTGACACAGCACAGCTCACCAGGGAGTCAATACCAGTGCGCGGTTTGTGCTCGTCCGTCGAACAACAATAACGCTGCATTGACAAACGCGAATCGATGCACAACGTGCGCAGATGGGTTTTATTTGAATAACGGGATTTATGGCGGGGCAGGGGTGGAAGGGAAATGTTTACCCATCCCGGTGTATGGATGTGCCAAAGGAGGCGGGGGTGGGACAGCAGTCACTCCGATTGGAGACGTGTCAAACTGTGCAGGGTGTTTGCATAACATGCAATTGAGCACCAATGGGACGTGTACATGTGGGGGCTACCGTGCATTGGCGACAGACGGGTCGGGTAAGTGCTTGGCGTGTGCTGCCAATTGTAATCAATGTATTTCCGCCACAAACTGTACGGTTTCCAAGGCTGGAATGCTGGTGAGAGTCAAATCATCGCTTTGGGCTCCCGTGAAATGTGAAAGGTTTTGCGATACGTGCTCTTTGGCCACGGCTGGTTCGTGCACCAAGGCATCATATGCGTATTTTATTCTTGAGAATCTCCCCACGAAAACCGTCTCTAATTGTAGATTTGGGCCGAATAAGACCCACTGCTCCATCCCAGAGTCGGGTTACTATTTGCCCAGTGTTGCTTTGACAGGTGCTACTTCATCTGTACTCTCGTGTGCTGCAGGCTGTGATGAGTGCATAAACAACACTTATTGTCTCCGTGCAAAGTATCCAGGATATTCTCTCCGACGAAAGGGACCATTGCAGTGCCCCAAAAACTGCAACATCTGCACCGGAGCAGGAACCTGTACCAAATGTGCCCCTGGCCACGCGTTGCTATATGGAAGCTGTCTTTCTCATGTTTCAGCATCCGTTCCTTGCGACTCAGGATTCTACCTGGACCCTGCTACTAAGCAGCAGTGCTTACCATGCTTTGGGACGAGCACCACTGATCAAAGCATTTATACGTGCAAGACATGCGCTTCGGGGTTGGAGGGGCAGTGCCTGGTAGCAGCGGAAGGTCATTGCAAAGCCGCTAATCGCTTGGAAGGGACTACATGCATAGCGGACACAACTACCCCATCCAAAGTACAGACGTGTCAGTTGACTACATCGCGATTGGCGTATGCATGTACGACCTGTTTGAAACCATCAGATGGCACAACCAACACAGATCAGTGTTCTGTTCCGGGACCTGGCTACTGCCTGGCGGCTGATACCAACGCAGGTACGGATTGCCTGACTCCCAATGGTAGCGCTCGAAAGGTTGTTACCTGTGAAGGCACCTCTGCTCCTGGCGTGTACAAATGTACTTCGTGCAAGAGACCTTCTGATAATGGACAAACTCCGACGAATGCTAACTTGTGTATCGAACCTGGCAGAGGATACTGTCTGGCCGATGATACAAATGTCGGGACATCGTGCAAGACTTCTCCGCAAGCCAATGGGGCTGCAATACAAGCTTGCGAGGGGACTGTGTCGCCCACGGATCTGAAATGCTGGTCGTGCTCATCCCCATCCGATAATGCTGCTTCAAACCCAACCAACATTGGAGATTGTACTCAAAGCGCCCCTGGATACTATATCCATACTGCTGGAGCTCTTAAGACATGCCCTGCCGGCTGCCATACGTGCACTGCAGATTCGTGTATAGTGTGTGCTGGATCGCTAGTATTGTATGGAGACACGGCAGGAACGTGCGGCTGTCCTGATGGGAGTATACCAGATACTGCAGCTGGACATTGTACAAACAAATGCGCTTCACTATGTGACAAATGTTCCAGCACGGCAGCTACCGATTGCGAGGTTCCCTCATTAGGTAGTTATTTGGCCGTTTCTTCATCCGATCACAGTCTCGCAGCAGCCAACGCTAAGGGGGTCGCCACCACGTGTGGATTTGGGGCTCTCTGTGAAGAGTGTGTACCAGACATTCAGTACACGGATTCAGTGAGAACAAACTGCACAGTCCCCGCAGTCGGGGCGTTTCTACCACATCCCTTTGGAATTGCTGCCGGAGATCGATCGTTGGTGACGCCACTGCAATGTCAACCCAATTGTGATGCATGCCGTGACCAGTACACGTGCCTTAAATGCACTCGTCCGTATGTCCTGGAAGGGAACAATTGCATCCTTGATTGCCCAACATCATTCGTCGTAGACACACACAATTCTGGCCAGTGCAAAGCTTGCCCAGCAAATTGTATCCGATGCGCAAGTGATGGAAGATGTTTACGCTGCCACGGCGAATATTTTCTTGAAATAATTGGTGGTATTGGCACATGCAAAGCATGTACAGCCCACTGTCTGAGATGTAACCACAACGACGCTGGTGGGTCCTGCCTTGAACCAAAATCCGGATACTACATAGCTACCAGTGCTAGCGCTTCATCTGCTGTTGGTGTCGCATTGAGTGTACCCCTTACACCTGGATATCCTATAGCATGCGCTGGCAATGCCACCAGTTGTGCCATATGCTACAGCCCCTCAGCAGTTGCCTCTGGCTCTGATCAGTGTCAATACCCCCAGCCAGGCCACTTTCTTTCTTCCACACAAGCACTCCCGGGTACTACAATAGCCCCAAATGGCATTGTCACTGGATATGCCCTCCCGTGTACCGGTAACTGCTCTTCCTGCTCTGGGTCTGCTGAAACAGCGTGCACTGTCGCAAATGACGGCTATGGGATTGACGCAACTACCAGAAAGGTTTTACCGTGCTTGGCGAATTGTCAGAAATGCTCCATACCTACATCATGCACCGTGGCAAGCTCGGGATATTATGTCGACTCCGGTGGCCAGCCGCAGCCATGTAGCTCTCACTGCTCCAAATGTCAATCCAATACCCAGTGTACTGAGTGCCTCCCAAATGGGTTCGTATTAGGAGGGGAATCAGGGAAATTGCAATGTAAATGCCCATTGGGAAGCCGCGAGGGCACGTTTACATCTATTATTGTCATCACAGTGGCAGCAACAAACATCACATCCAGCTCTTCCAACAGCAGCACGACTAGCACAACACCAGCACCCCCTGTTTTGGTCGAAACTCCGGCCTGCCTTAGCTGTGTGTCTAATTGTGATGTGTGCACCGGTTCGAACCAATGTTCGAGGTGCAGTCCTAATTTTTATCTCCTACGCAACTCGTCGTGTGTCTCTGGGTGTCCTGCAGGGACTTTTGCTGTTAATGAAACAATGACTTGTGAGAGCTGCTCTACAAACTGCCTGCAATGCCACAACAACACATTTTGTACACAGTGCTCGCTGAACTATGATGCAATTGTTGAAACGACCACAGTGGTCGTAACACCGTACGTACCTGTGACTTTGAATAGCACAAATACCACCAGCGATGTACAGAACAATGATCTCAATGTAACCACAACGGAGTTTAGTCTCTTTTACACCAACTACGATAGCCTATCTGTTTCGACTGGAAATTTAACAAACATCACATTTGAATTGGCCAATTCGAACACGTCCACAGGTATCCTCAACTCATCAACCACCACACATACATGCTCAGCCACAAAAAGAGAGTGCACAAATGATGCGGAGTGTAGCAAAAAGGTTACTGGATCTGTATGTAGCTTTTATAATGGCGCAAAGAGATGCGTGAACGCGCTTGCAGAAGGGGCTACTTGCGGAACTCCACCGAATTCCGCGTCTAACCCAATTCCATGTGGAGCTGGCCTTGTATGTTTTGCACGAGGAAACGATACTCTGTGCACAAAAACAGGTCAGAGTCAAATTCTCAACAGTAACAATCCCGAAGGTTTAGTCATCCCCGCGGGGACCATGATTGGAGCCAATGTTGTGTTCGAGGACAACAGCATCTTAGTGGATGGTGCGTGTGTGGTGGGGCATAACAGCACCATTGGTGGGAGAGTCAACATTAAAACAGGCGCGGAAATAGGTCCAAACTCTACCGTAGGAAGTAATACAGTAGTTGGGTACAATGTTCGTACAGGCAAGAATGATACGATAGAGACAAACGTGGAGATTGGCGCGTATGGGGACATTGGAGAGAATGCTGTACTGAAGCAGAATGTGCTGATAGGAGATCATGTGTCTGTTGGATCAAAATCAGTGGTTGGCACTGATTCTGCCCTCGGGAAACAAACTATCATCGGAGATTCCTCTGTCCTTGGTTCTGGAGAGCTTATCGCAGCCGCCTCCCGTGAAAGCATTGCTAACGCCAACAAGGAGCTGAACACAGCCATTGCATCCTCCACTATCACTGTCCACACGAACAGTACCACAGCTGCACGGTCCATCGATTCATTAGCTAGAAACACTATCAATGTTACGTCCGCATCCACAGGACAAAATGTAACCATTACAGCCATCACCGTGTCTAGTTTTGGAGCCTCGTTTACATCGGGGGGTTTGAATAGGTGGGTATCCACTTTTAAAATTGGTAATAACGTGACTGTGGGGAGCAGGAATTATTTTGATTCGCATGTGGTGGTTGGAGACAATGTCGTGATAGGGAGCGACAACTATTTCGAGAAAGGGGCTCGTGTTCAAGCAGGCGCGCAACTTAACGTAAATGGGAATCGATACTTGGCAGGGGCATTAGTAACGAACAGCTCTGAAGGAGTCCCTTACAGTGGAGATGCTTGCCCAAGAGCCAGAGTGTCAATGGGCACAATGGCAATTAGCGTATTCATAAGCATCTTTATGTCTATTAACTCTCTTCTTTAAATATAGCAACATCCAAATAAAACAAAACCTGAACCGCACTGGAAATGAAGAAATAGAGAAAGTTTGGAAACAGGTGAAGGAAACAGGTGAAGGTTCTTATTCCCAAGGGCCCCTAACCGTCCCAAGAAGTCTTTGGTGGACAGGCTCTTTGTTTTGTACAAGCCTATTAAACCCCAAGTCCTTTGCAAAAAGCACCAGCTGGTCTCTGTTTTTCCTCGTTGGCTTTTTTATTTTGATCCCGTGTCGGTGGGTGAATGGACCATGCAGGCGTCTGGTTCCTCCTCCATCTCCCCGTGGAGAGTACTCGTGTCACAGCTACAGCGGGAGAACAAAGGATATCCGTTCATCCAAATGGCAACCGCTGCACACCTCAGAACTAATCCTCCTCCTCCTCCTCCTCCTCCTCCTCCTCCTCTTCCTCCTCCTCCTTCTTCTTATTCTTCTTCGCCTACTTCGTCTTCTTCTCCCGAGCTCAAAGTTTATAATCGCACTCTTACCTTTCGTGGCTTTTTAGTAGATCTCCTCGCAGCGTGTCCCAGTTCCGAAAGTAATCCCAATGTGAAGTGCAGTGACAGCGACTGTGGAAGTAAGCACCTCAGCCCCTCAATTTCTGTTCATGATCACCCTCCACACTGGCCACCCATTCCTCAACAGGAGGTCCTCGATTCACATTTCTGCGGGGAAGAGTTTGTATTCTGCACAGACACTCAATCCGCAAAGTGTGCCCAGATAATTTCCTCCTCCTCCTCCCAGCAGGGGGCCCCTACAGAGCTTTGCTGGTACTTCCCTGACACGTGGGACCAGATACGGGTCCAAGGGTGGGCAAAGGTGTATGGGGGCCTGTCAGAGAGTGGGACTGGGAACAGTGGCCAGAGCCCCTCCTCCTCCCTGTCCTGTTATATCAGGGCTGTGGTGTGGAGGGGACTGAGGGACACTACTCGGAGACAATTCCTTCACTCCCCTCCTCCTCCTCCTTCTCCTCTTTCACCCCCCCCCCCCCCCCCCTTTGGTGTCCTCCTGGTGAGGCCCACCCTGGTACGCCACCTTCAACTAAAACACAAGGAGCAGCAGCTGGAGATGGACGAGAAGAAGCCCCTCCCCTTTGAGCAAGTATGGGGTTGCTCCACTGCATAATTAAGCAGCTGCCTGTGTGGCTTCTTCTTCCCTCCTCCTCCTTGTTCAGCCTCCACAGCAGCTTTAGCTGAGCTTCTTCAGCAGCAAGGGTTCTAGTGTCCCTTCTTCAGCAGTCAGTCGGGGGAGGAGCAAGAGAGGGCCACGTGACTTGGTGCCCTCCTTCCATATATGGTAATTCCATGAGGTAATTGTTTTTGGAAATAAAATTAAAAAATCAAAAATATTCTACGTCACTCGGATTTTTGATTTTATTTCACTTTTTCTTTTTTTTTTTTTTTTTTTTTTTTTTTTTTTTTTTTTTTTTTTTTATTTTTTTTTTTTTTTTTTTTTTTTTTTT
>PDIM01010324.1:130710-140910 GCA_002811675.1 Ichthyosporea sp. XGB-2017a
TCAATGATAGGTACACGTGTTAACCCTACACGTGAATCCACTAAGCAGAGCTAATCTATCGCTCTTGCTTACACTCCCTCCTCAACCAAATGCTCCTCCTCTGAGAAGTCAGATATAAACAAATCCGAAATATCTAAAGACTCAAGATTAATATCATAAGGTATATCTGAACATGAACTAAAAACAACGATCCTCCGGAACGACGCAACGAACAACTCCTGATCCGGACGTCCTGGATTCAACACTAGCACTCGAAGTTTCCCCAGAATTACTATTCTGTCGATCTCGATTCCGCGATTTCCGCCTGTAATTCTGTTCCCAGTATACAGTAATCATCGAAGGTGGGACTACATGACTGTTGAGCCATTCATGGTAAGTATCATCTTCATCATCCACCATAAGATATTCTACTCCAACTTTCGGGTTAAACCTGTGGTCTACAATTTTTGTACCCTCTAACGGTTGACCATCTAAGTGTCCCTCGAGTGAAGGAAATGTCGGGATAGCATTTGGATTAACTTTAAGAATACGCCTATAGTGTATACCCGTATAAACCTGACCCGTGATTAAGTATTTGACTGTATACTTGTGGATGTCATCACAACTATCGTACTTTTCACCTTTGAGGATTATACACGGACCATTATTAAACTCTTGAATTCTACCCTTGTTGAGTGGATTGATCATAGACCTCCTACTCATGTACACTAGATCATACTTTTGTAGCTAACCATTGGCTTTACCGCCCTCTCATCATTGACCTCCTCCCGTCGTTCACGAATATTATTGCACACGAGCGGGTAGATAATACCCCGAACTAGATCAATATATGACTTCCAATCAACTTGTTCAGTATCCTGTCCCACTACTGAATTCCGATGACGGCTATCATCATAATCAAAGACTGTTGTGGATCTACCCAAGGCTAGTTGGGAAGGCGAGAACTTAGTAGTACGGCTGACAGTATTGTTCAATGCGTTAGAAATAAAAGCCAAATGGTTAGGCCAATCCTTTGTTCCGTTGGACAATGAGCGTTTCAACATGTGATTAATAGTGCGATTAGTACGTTCCACTAATCCTTTACCCCCACTGACATATGGTATCGTTCTATGTATCTCCAGGTTAGAGATCTGATAAATATATTCCCGCACTTCGGCTGGTAAGATACCGGACTCGTTGTCTGCGACTAATCGGCGAGGCATGCCGAAATACCTAAACCAATTGTTTACTATTGCCCGAGCTATGCTCTTTGAAGATCGGTTGCGCATGGAACATGGGGTCAAGGTGCTTGGCGGTACCTCATGCCAGAAGAGGAAGAAGGATTAACAACCAAAATAGGGGCGGGAATGTCGCCAACTCCCAAGTATGGCCATCAACTGAGTCTGGAGACCAGACCACCTGAGTTATAAACTTACTAATCCCGAAAATATCTAAACTCTAAACTTCCTCCTCCTCTCATGTCGGGGCTGTCTGTAGTACGTGTGTCGTAGCCTCTCTGGGAGCTTGGGAATACTTAAAGGGAGGGGCGTGAGCCCCTTAACTATGGAAAGTTTTCATACAAAATAATTCACTTTTTCATTGAAAATGGCGAAAATGGTCGATAGGACCCCAAAATGGTCGATAGGATTTCAGAATTGGTCGATAGGCACCCACATCAGCGAGAAATAAAAACTCAAAGGGTTAGGTTTTATGATCCGTGGCATAAATCCGATCGTGCTTAGATGAGGCTTTGACCAATCAGCGCGATTTTTTGAGCGCGAGCCGAGCAAAAAAGAAAATGGCGCGAAACATTCTTTTATAGAGTTTCCGGTTGATTCTCTGGCTGATAGAGGCGCCTGAGGGGAGAAGAAGCGGTGGATCGGAATTTTGCGAGCAAGTCTGCAATGATAACCCTGGATCTCGTTGGCCGGAACTCGCTTATGTCATTGAAGGGTTCTGTAAGGACGATGACATTGAAAAATGCGCTACATGGAGGTCAACGAGGAACATATTTGTATCGAAGCCGCACTGGTCATTCGAATACCATCATGTACTCCATGAGTTGGAGAACTTCTTCGAAAGACCTTATAGATTAAAGAAAATTGCCGACCGATTTGGCTGGCATCACGTTAACGACATGAACGCTTTGGGCCATGGAGCCACATTGCAGTCGGTTCTAGACAAAGTGCACCAAGTGCGAGATCTTTTCTGTAGACGTTACCCAGCTGACGGGGGAAAGATTCGAATAGTGCGGGTAGATGTACCATATAACAGTTTTGGATTAAAATTGAATGACTTGTGACAAAAGGCATACAATACGGTGGATAAAAGTGGATTTACCCATTATAATCACTACAACCCTAACGAGAAAAACTGAATTCCGGCAATCACCCTCGGCAATCACTTGGTACGTATAGGACACCCGCCGCGAGGCCGTATCCTGATCATGCATAGCTTTTTACAATCAAGGCAATACACTTTGATAAAGACGATACCATTCACAGAGCCACATTCCTTCTCTACAAAGCTTTCGTACGCAACGGGCAATATTACTGCAGGCTGAATCAACCACTAACCAAGTAGTCCAAAGCTTCCATGGACAGGGAGAACACCCTTGTGCATTCTTTGATTTCTTCTCCCAAAGTGACATTGGCATTCTTTCAGTTAAAGACCTCAACGGAGTCAGTTTAATAGGGCCTACTTGCTTTACGCGATGAATATAACAAGAGCTTAGACGACGATCTTCTATAGAAGTTCTTTTTCCAATCCTTTTAGATGATGTCATCATGTGTATTCTTGACGTGGTGAAAGCACTTCCCCCAAGTTCCTTGTTCAGAAGTGTTTTCAATTTGGTTCCATATTTGGTTCCATAGTTTTTCGAATCACGATTCTGTTCATCTTTTTCTGAGACAGTTCCCACCACTTGTCCTCCGTCTTGATTCTGCGAATCTTTATCTTCATCTTCGTCACCCAGGAGATATTTTTCTTGGTCGTCGTCTTCCCCCTCTCCCTCTCCCTCCTCTTCTTCAGACTCATCAATGCTTTCTTCGAACTCAAACTGCAACCTTTGAGCCATCTCACTGGCCATGTTTCTCTCAACCATTTCCTCCAATTTTCCATTCAAAGCATTCTCATTGCTGTCATTGTAAGATTCGTAGTGAGCTTGTTTGATTAGCTCATTTATTTCTTTGTCTGTTTTCCCCTCTGCAATTGATGTCTCACACAGCCGAAGTACTTCAACCATTTCTTTCAAAGGACCTTTTAGCTTTAACTTATAATCTAACAAATATTTCACCAATACTTCAAAAACGCTCAATCTTCGAAGCGCGTCACACCCAGACTTGGCATCGAGAGCAAGTTTCATGCCTATAGCAAGCGAATATCTCGCAAGCCTAGAGTCACCGGGAACCTTGTATTCACTTTTCGACGAATCAACTACTGATTTTTCGGCCCACTTAATCCATTTGTTTATCTTTTTATCGGCTCGGAACACTTTCGGCTGCTCGTCGGTACCCTTTTTTTTCTTTTTTTGTTGTTCTTGTGATTGCTCTCCCGCAACCTTTCGTTTTGCGTTTCTACCCATGATGTGCTTTCAAATAGATTTGATTTAATATAAATATTTGCTAATAATAACAAACAAAATTTGCTCAAACCTCCACTCAACTGAAAAATACAGCAGAGAGGCCAGAAAAGTAGCTCATGATCTTTGTCCGCCAAAGCATTCAGGTGGACAACTGCAGGTCCACTGGTCCAGACTCCAGCTGTCAATTACTGTACTGTCCAGGGCCGGGGGTTAGGGGTCCCATGATGATGTGTGTTTTGGCCTTGCCCTAGGCCCTAGCTACTCTGCAGCCAATTGTTGTTACTTGGGGGCTTTTTATTTTTTATTTTGTTTTTTAGAGCTACAGTGCTTCACCCAATCCCACTAATAGTACAGTGCAGTAAATAGCTATCTCCTTCTCTCTTATAATCCACTACAAGATTATAGCTGAGCTCGACCACCGCGAGATCTGGGACTGTCTGTTTTCGTTGATCCCCCAAGTAGAGTAGTGCACGGGACTGTCTGTTTTCGTTGATCCCCCAAGTAGAGTAGTGCACGGGAGTGTGATTGGCGTTGTTTTTGCGATTGTTCTTAATTTTTGCCCGTTTGAAAAGATTTCGGATTTATTTTTTGTTCTTTTTGCGGTGACACTATTAGGTCTATAGATTACTTTTTTTATTCTAAAGAGTGGAAGTGTGCCTGATACTTTGATCTAAAGGAGAGAGTTATTGATTGTGTTTGTTTAGTTATGGCACAGACAAAGGCTTTGAAACATAAACAACTTCAGAAGTCTCGAGAAGGGTCTCTCTGTGGCTCTTTGTGTGGCTCGTCGTTCAGTGGCACGGAAAATACCCTGGGGAATCTAGCGGGCCTAGACCTTCCTTCGGATTTGGACGAGACCAGTGCGAAGGAGGTAGAAGTAATGGGCGACAACGCGAGTGATCCTGAATTTGTGGACAGTGTTGTGGAAACGGCTGAATTGACAAAGACAGAAACCTCCTCTGTGTGTTTGCAAGGTGAGTTGCTGGAGTCTTCTTTGGAGCAGAAGACGGAACAGGATTCCGACCCTGGAAAAGTGAAGATGACTGAGGCGTACCTGGAAGCCCTTATTAGCAATGACCAGAAGCTAAAGAGCGAAAAAAAAGAAAATGAAACCAAATCGCTGGCACCGCCCAAGGCGAGTAAGAGAAAGCTCATTCTGGAGGCGGAAGAAGAAGAAGAAAAGGCTGTCCAAGATGGTGATGAGGAAGATGACAAAGAGATCGAACCGGATGGTGACGGTGCAGTACGCGTAAGTAAAAAGAAAGAGAAAAGAAAGCGCAACGCGCACAAGGTAAAGGCAGATTCACCGCCTGTTTCAGAAAACAAGAACGAAACTAGTCGCAGTTCTGTGGCCAAAGGAAAAGAGCCTGCCAGAAATAGCTCGGAAGGAAGCCAGGTAGAAAACAGTGATGAGGAGGTTTATGAAGTGGAAAGTATCGTTAGCCACTTTGTAGATGAAAACAATAGTTTGTGCTATATTGTTAAGTGGAAGGGCTACCCAGAGGCGTGCAATACTGCGGAGCCCTCTGCCCATCTTGAGAATGCTCCCTTGATTATAAAGGAGTACCATTCCAGGCAAACTCTTCAAAACGCACCATTCAAGGCAAATGTTCATGGGGAAGGCACCTCAGGTAGTGGAAAGAAAGCTAAGTTGGAAATGGCCTTTGAGAAGACTAAAAATGTGAGAGCTGAACGGTCTGAAAGCGAGGCGGAGGAGGAAGAAATTGAAAAGATTGTAGGTCACTTTTTTGACAAAAGCAATAACCTGATGTACAAAGTCAAATGGAAAGGCTACTCGAAGGAACATAACACAGTGGAGCCTAGCCACCACCTTGATAATTGTCCAGAAGTTCTTGAAAAGTACAAAAAAACGAGCAAAGGCAAAGAGTTACTCAGCCCGACCAGACGGAGCGCGAAAAAGAATGCAAAAGTCCGAACCCCTCGCAGAGTCGTGAAACCAATACCGACCCAGAGCGCCAATGGGAAGCGTTCGTCTGCTTCGAAGCGCTCAGTGCTCGCCGATTCTGAACAAGGTAGCCCTGCACCGGAAGAAAAGCTTGATGATTTTGAGGAGGAGAAGGAAGGAACTGAAATATTGGAGGTTGAAAAAATTCACGATGTGTGTGTGTTTGCAGAATCTGTACATTATCTGGTTGAATGGAGGGGATATCCAGAAAGGGATGACTTCACCTGGGAGCCAGACCATCATTTACCTATGGCTCTCCGTGAGGAATATCAGAGGGAGCGAATGCTTGGTGGGGCGAAAACATCTCACAGCGCGAAGCTCGAACGATACCACAAAAGGCGGTTTGTAGCAGAAGAGAGTAGTGAAGAGGAGGAGGAAATTGGTGAGAAGGCTGGCCGCAAGAAAAAGAACAGCAAGCAGGCATCTGTTCCAAAAGATAAGGAACAGGATGTGCCGCAAAATAATTCGAAGAAATCTGCTGTTTCTGGCGGTAAGAAGAGGAAACAACTTGGGACCGGACGAGTATTGAAGAATTGAACCATATAAACAACAATCCCCACACCTTTTTTTTCTTTGTCCCGACCACTGAACTCCGCACACTCCGTCCATTTAGGTAAGACAAGTGCAACATTAAAAAACGAAGCCATTAATATCTACATTTTAAAACAAGTTGATAAACAACAAACAGAACCCCATACCCATCCTTCATCCTTTTTAGACAAGCGTACATAGACACTATCCGCTATCCACAAATGCGTCCCACTGAAAGGCATTCCCTGTTTCTTTTGCGTCCTTCGCTCAATTTAAAAAGAGATAGAAGGCACTAAACAAAGCAAAATAAAAATGAAAACCCCCTTTCGCAACCAAGAGTGTCTCTATAAGGAAAGATAATGCCCCGTCTTCTTCACTTGCGGACCTCAGCGGGGTTCTTCGCAAGGTAAACATGGTCCTTAGGAAGGAGCACTTGGCCATAGAGAACTGTAGCCAAGGAGCCCGCTACAAGACTGTGTAGCCATAGAGTACTGTATTTTTTTTTTGTGTAGCCTATGGTCACGTGTATAGCCCCTTTCGCGTTTCGCGCCCTGTTTTAAAATTTAAATGCTGTTTTTTATTGCGCTTCTTTTTGTGTGTTTTGCAATTTCTCTTGTGTAGCTTGATCTTCCTTTGGCTGCTGTTTATGTCTAAACTGCTAGCCCATAATTCCCTTTGCTGTTTTGTTGTCAAATTGATTCCCGGAAGAAGAAGAAGAAGAAGAGGGCGAACAAGAAAACGAAATCACTGGAACTGCCCGCACTCAGAACGCTTTGTACACGGAAGTTAAGAAGAAAGGGAGCGAAGGCCCCAAGAGAAAGACATGTCTGGAAAAGGTGAACAGGGAAGGGAACGAGCCAGTGACAAGGCAGTGCAGTCCACTAACAATGACGCGTATGAGGCAAAGTGGTAAGTGAAATGCAGATAAAGAATCTATGGTGCTTTTGGCTGTCTTTGACAGTGCTTGAATGATTTATTTATTGATTAATCGGTTACTATTTTTCTTTGACTTTCTTGGGGGATGCAGCTCTGCGGTGTCTCTTGGCTATTACAAGGATCCTTTTCTTCCCTATTTCGCCCCGAACCAGCGAGGTAGAGTAACAGAGAGCAAACCAATGACTGGCACAACCCCGGGTTCTCCCCTTCCTGGCCAGACGAGCAGACCAAAACCTCCGATAATCAATCGGGGCTACTATGCGCGGACTCGGGCAGTACGTGAGGTGGTGGATGCCTTTATGACGGCAAGCGGAGACGGCACAGAGGAAGAATTCGTGCAGATTATTAACCTTGGGGCGGGGTCGGATACTTTGTTTTGGAATATCATGGCCCAGCAGGACCAAGAGGCGAGTGTGGCAGGGGGTGAGGAGGCTCATAAGCGGCGAAAGACCGCACAACGGGACAATGACGAGGGGCGGGAGGAGGGACCTGAGAAACTCAGTGGTGGGGAATCGCAGTTTGGGAAAAAATACAAAACATTGAGGTGTTTTGTGGAAATGGACTTTGAGGAGGTGGTGATGCGAAAGTGTTCGGCCATTCGAAGGCACGCAGTGCTGCAGAAGCCACTCCGGGACAAGTCAAAGGAGCTGGATGATGAAGACGGTGAGGTGGGATACCTGAACACGGGCACAGCGGTGCACTCCAGGAGATATCACTTGCTGGCCGGGGATTTGCGGGGAGGAGAGTACCAGCGGGTGATGGGGGAGAGAAATAGTGAGGGCGAAAAGAGTGGGGATGGCTCTGGGGCGGGGGTAAGAAGAGCCGGAAGGTTGGCTCAAGGGGTACTGGACTGGGATATCCCTACTTTGGTGCTGAGCGAGTGTGTTCTTGTGTATTTGCGTAAGTGTTAGCATGTAATTGTATTGCCTGTATAGGTTTGCTTCTGTCATTTTCTATGCCGATGTCTCCTTTCTAACTCGTGTTTTCCTTCCCGGTATTACTATCCCAATAGCAACAAATGATAGTTTTGGCATTCTTGAATGGGTATGCCAAAACTTCACCCGTGCAGCATTTTTCCTGTACGAACCCATCAACCCTCATAACAATCCATTCATGCGAGTTATGCAGCAAAATCTGGTGGACCGTGCTTGTCCTCTACTGTCAATGGTGTCTACGTGCCAGGCCCAAATGGACCGCTTCATAGAAGCAGGCTTTACCCGTGGTCTAGTTGGCAGTACTACCATGCTGGACTTGTGGAATCGATGGATGGCCAGGGCAAATAACGCGGGACTTGTGACTACTGCAGCTGAACCAACGGAGGACAGTGACCCAAGGTACTCGGGAGATGTGCAAGGGGAAATGAAGCGAGTGTGTAAGATCCAAGTGATGGACGAGTTTGAAGAATGGGAACTTATGATGGGCCACTACTGCGTGGCTGTAGCAATCCATTCAGGGCAGTTGCAGGGGCAGGAAACCGCTCCCAGTGATGATGAGTGGTATCACACCTTGCTTCGTAATGTTATCAAGACACAATTGCTATAAACATTATGCTAATAAACGCATTTCGACACCGATTCCCGTCATCAATCAAATTTTACATAAGTAACAGATATTTTTATTACTCTCAAAAAATTGGTGATTGTGTATGAATGAACTGATGATATGGTCTATCTGTATATATACAAAGACTCTGCTTGCTTCGCTATTTACAACAGGATATAAAAGTAACCTTGGTCACATCTCCCGCTCGTCCGGTGCATTTGGGCCCCATGGCATCGCATCACCAAGTATGGCACAAACCTCAGATTGTTCAAACATGGTATCGATCCACTGCACAACTGCGGGTGCAATTTCGGCCGCCTCCTCCTTTGAAGACGCATACCCATTGGCAAACAAAGGTCGGAGCACACAAAGTACAGAGATATCCCCAATGGACGGAACACTGACTATCTCATTTCCTACCAGATATATACGATTAGGACGAGACAAATGGGTGTTTAGACAATCAATGATATAGTGTATGGTCGATTTTGCTTTTTGCACAGGCTTCAATTTCAAAAACAAACAAACAAAACAGCATAAGTACTTCTGAATACAGATTTTCATTTTCTCCACCCCCAAAAAGAGATAAGAAATATTTTCAACAAACCACGCAAGTTCAGGACCACAGCCAATATATTCCACAAGTCTGCTTTCGGACAGGGATAACTAACGATATTGAAATGTTCATCATCTTGCGGTTTCCTCCAATCTTCCTTTCTCTTACAACATAAACAACCAAACTCACCATTTGCTTCATCTGTTCACTGTGTTTCTTTCCATATATCCAGGTAGTCACCGCAGGACGAAGCTCTCTCTCCGCCATGTGCACATACTGCTGGCACAACGCGGCCTGATACGCTCCCATCTCATCCTCTGCCTCCTCGCGCAGCAGCTGCAGGGCTACCCTCCTCCTCGCTCCCGTACCTCCAAGGCGGAGGCGCCTGGCAACAAGGTAATGGGCCATGGCAGATGAATCCGCCAGAGGGAGGCCCTCTGGGGTGAGCAAGGCGGGAACAGAGCTAGAGGGGAACCGTGCCAGGAAGGGATCCGTTTGGTTTGTCTCCCCGAGAATGAAATCAGGCGCGTGCTGTTTCACATCTAAAGACACGTTGCAGTACTTGGCAGTAATGAGAATCTTATGGGTTTGGGGATTCCCAGCATAGGTATAGAGAATCTAATTCAGAAAAACAAGAAAGAATATGCAAGACTTGATTAGCATTGAACATCCAGAAAGCAAATAAAACATTTGATTCTTTTCTTTTGATTAGAGGGTTGTTCTTTGACTCAGTCACAGCCAAAGTGTGTCAACAAATCTTCCTTCTGACAGGGATAACTAACGAATAATGTTGTTCATCACGGCAAAGAGACAACCCTCCACAACACAAGAAACAAATCATATCACAAATAACTTACTCCTCCTTCAATTGGCGCCTCACCGCAGCCAGGTGGTGTCTTTTTCTTCGCATCCTCCATTGTGTTTTAAACAATTTAGAAGAAAAAACAATAATCTCTAAACCAAAACGTTTCCTTTTTGTCTGTCTTAAATTCTTCTTTTGAATTAAATTTAAAAGAAAAGAAAAAAAAAAACATTCAACACACGCCTGAAGTTTCGCTTTTCTTCTTGTTGTTGTATTTACAAACACAAAACAACAATGGATGCGTG
>PDIM01010324.1:142114-159292 GCA_002811675.1 Ichthyosporea sp. XGB-2017a
GGATGGATGGATGGCCGATGAACGGATGGATCACTCTTAAAACAAATTAAAAAAAAAAAAATACAAATTTAAAACATGCATATGAAAGAAAAAAAAAAAATCTGTCATACACACATCTCAAAATTATAATTTCCAATTTTCCAAATCTGAAAAAAAAGGCCCAAGCCACACCACACAGCCAGGATCCGTGTTCTCTCGTGCAGTGGAGATATTTATAGTCTCTCTCTCCCCTTCTCCCCCTGAGCTACATCTCATTCTCCCTCGTACTGTAGCTATCTAATTCTTGACTTTTATTTGTAAAATGCCTCTCTTGTATCTCTAGATATCTCCCCGTTATTACAGTAGAAATGGTTAAAACACAGGCGTATTTAATTAGCAGTCGCTGAACGTTTGGTCGGCGTCGCAGTCCTTTTTGGTTTCATTGACGAGACATCGCTGTTCTTGGACACGGGCTCCTTCTTCTTCTCGGCTGGCAGCTCCTTATCCTCTTCCTCGGTGAAATTCACAACACCGGATGGGAGCTGATTCGGGTCCCCGATCATTTGGTTGAGCAGGCGTCGTTGTGGGGAATAGTAGGGGCCGTAGTAATTTGGGTAGTAGCCGTTTAGTAGCTCATAATTGCCCATTGGGAAGTAGCGCCCGCCATTCGGAGCCCAACCATTGGCCCCTCTTTCAGTCTTGGAAAAGAGCAGTCGCAGCGCGTATCTCTTCATTCTTCGGATCTTGTGGTGAAGAAGGCGGTTCTTCCTGATGAGGCGCATAAGGTCGCCATAGGTTGGATCGGAGCCAGCCTTCTTGTTCTTCTTCATCGCGTAATTATGAAGCTGCTGTAAATCCTCCTCATCCTCATTCATTTTGGAGTCGGATGGTGATTGTGTGCTTTTCAGATATGCCATTGGATTATCTCCTACGACACCTGCAATCTCTGGTGGGAGTGAGGCCAATGCCTTTGAACCAAAGGAAGTGTACATATCTGGTCCACCGCCTCTGTAAATGGAACCACCATAATTCTCGAGATATTCAATAAATCTTTGAAGGGCGCGTTTCTCTCTTTTCAGGGCCCATTTGGTCCTCTTCAGTCGGCGAAAAAGTCTACTGAGGGTGGCATGTCCCCCATTTTCCATCCAGACTCTGTTTCCGTGATGGTAAAAACCCCCCATCATGTAGTCATTGCTGTAATCTGCTGCAGTACTGTCGTCTTTGGTAGCGGTATCTTTGGAAGCTGTATCTTTGGTAGCTGTATCTTTGGAAGCTGTATCTTTGGAAGCTGTATCTTTGGTAGCTGTATCTTTGGAAGCTGTATCTTTGGTAGCTGTATCTTTGGAAGCTGTATCTTTGGAAGCTGTATCTTTAGAAGTCTCATCTTTGGAAGCTTTATCGCCAGAGGTCTCAGAGGTATCATCATCAGAGCTTCCTGATGCATCATCATCAGAGCCACCAGAGGTATCAGTGCCATCTGTGGAAGTCTCATCGCCAGAGGTCCCAGAGGTATCATCATCAGAGCCACCAGAGGTATCAGTGCCATCTGTGGAAGTCTCATCGCCAGAGGTCCCAGAGGTATCATCACCAGAGCCACCAGAGGTATCAGTGCCATCTGTGGAAGTCTCATCGCCAGAGGTCCCAGAGGTATCATCATCAGAGCCACCAGAGGTATCAGTGCCATCTGTGGAAGTCTCATCGCCAGAGGTCCCAGAGGTATCATCACCAGAGCTTCCAGAAGTATCGTCATCAGAGCTACCAGAAGTATTATCATCAGAACTCCCTGAAGTATCATCTCCACCCCCTGAAGCACCGTCTTCATCTTCTTTAGTGTCTTCTTTCTTTTCTTCCTCGGGCTTCTCTTGCTCCTTTGCTTTCACTTTCTTTGGGTGTGTAGACACCATAACTGCCTGGTCCACCTGCACTTTCGGGCGTTGATGTTGAGTTGGATACATGCCCGGGGCAACGGAAGGAGCAGTTCCTGGAGGTCCCTGATAATATGGAGAGGTGGCAGGGGCATAGGGGTAAGGATTCCACACTGATGGAGCATACGGATAAGGATTCCCTGCAGGCATCGGCGCATAGGGATAAGGACCCCCTGCAGGCATTGGAGTGTAAGGATAAGGATTCCAAGTCGAAGGTGCCGATTGATAAGCATAAGGATAAGAGTAAGGATTCCAATAAGGCATGGGGGAAGGATAGTTCCCGGGATATTGAATATTAGGCTGTGCGGGCTGGCGAGGTTTTGGATAGGCCGCTGTTGGCTGTTGATAAGAGGCCCCAGGGCCTCCTACCCTGGCCTGCATCCCCACACTGTTAAGAGGCCGTGACTGTGGAGGTCCTATTGCAGTGGGGGGTCTATGGTAAGTGGTGACTCCTGCCACGGGGGCTGCTCGAGGAGCTGGAGTGGCTGCTGGAGGGGCGGGGGTGTTGGGGTGGGGCTGCATTTCAGCGGCCACTTCCTTCATGGCCCCTGCATCCCCGTGCTTATCCGTAGCCTGCGGTGCATTGGGGTGGGGACGGGCAAAAGATCCAACAGCCCCACACAGCAAGACCAGCAGTAATGAGCTAATAATAACTAACTGTTGATTCCTCTTCATATGGGGGTTTTTCATTTAGAAAAGAAAGAAAAAAAGCAACAATGGCGTTGGAGATATTTTAATTCCTCTTTTCCTCTCTTTCTCCCTCTCTCTTTGTTAGACAATCCTATATCAAATCTCCCAATCTCTCTCCAGCAAGACTCAAGCTGCCCAGATAGATCTATCTCTCTGCGTCGTTTCCTCCTCTTTGACTTTTGAGGCTTAATTTTTTGTATCGAAGTTTCTAGTTACAGTTTTGGAGTCTGGCTGGCACCTGAACTCTGGACTCCTGACTCCTGTCACCTGTGGGCCCTGGCCCCTGACTACCGCCGAGCCCCGGACCCCGAGGCCCAAGGGGGGTTTGAATAATTCTGGCACAAACTACCAAAAAAAAGCTAAACTGCTGGCTGTTGCTAAGGAAAAGCAAGATATTGACACCTTCATAAATAGCCAAGTTGATGAATGCACACTTGTGTACATAACCCTAATAACCGTCTCCAAGGAGAAAAGAGAGAGGGAGAGAGGGAGAGAGGAGTATTTATAAATCATGCAAAGAATTTGAAGAGTTTTAAAATTATTTGTGCCAGAATATTTCATATTTTCAAGTTTAACTTGTTTTCGACTTTTTGTTTTTGATTTGTTTTAGAATGGGGAGAAAATAAATCATTGCATTGTTCTTTTCCTACTCTGTTTTCTTTTTCTTTTTCTTTTCTTTGGTTGTATTATGTGTATTTTTTTTAAGAAACAATAGTTATAATGCAGCATAAAAGTCAAACCATTATCGTCCCCTGTGTGCTCCTCCTCCTCGCCTTGACTGTAGTCCTCTCCACAGCCGCCCCACAAGCACCACCGCCAGACAGTGAGCAACTCCCTTGGAAAATACAGACGTTGACGGTCCCCACGCAGAAGACCCCCGCTCCACACGACAAGGTAAAAGAAGAAGCACCAAAGGAAGTCTCCGCGACTAGTAAGCCCCTCCCGGAGCTTCCGATAAAGGAGGGGGGGGAGCCCAAGCCTGTGGATGTGGAGGGTGACAGTACAACCCCCATATGGGATGATGATGATCTTAAAACCCTCTTTGGGCCTTATCAGAACAGCACAAACCCTCTTTTGTCTTCTGTTGCCAGCATGTTTCTGGATATAACCGCGTTGCTTAGTGACATGGCTATGAACTCTGTGGAGATAAGGGACATTGTTGACAAGCTTGGGGCAATTCTTCCTCGGCCGGACGCACCCAAGCTTGTTGAACTTCTCGTGTACTTTTTTATTAGCAATGATATATTTAGTTCCCTTCAGAAAGAACAATCGGAAGCTACTTACTTCCAAATGAAGAATAAGCTAAAAGAGGAGGTTTTTTTGCAAAACAAGTTGCTTAGTGAAAACTTTGGTAAGAAATTCAGCGTCATCCCTATATCGACCTTTGAGAGGAGTATCAAATTCGCGAAAGAGCAACTGGCCAATATGTCGCCCATAGACCACGAGAACATCCTGACTACGTTGCAGCCTGGGTGCTCTGTATTGTTTCAGTATGACTCTGTGTATGACCACGATGCACTTATTGCCGAATATCTGAATTATCAACCCGACAAGGAGATGAAAGGCATTTCAGCCGATCTAAATTTAAGCAAAGCTCAGAGCGCGTGGAAGAAACTTGGTGACTTGATGGCCCCAAAGTTGTCTGGTGATCTGTCTGGTGTTACGTCTCCACCTCCAGAGGCAAATGTTCAGGAAGCATTTTTTGAATTCTTTCAAGCTGTGATGATATTTTATAATAGTTGGAATGGAGATAAAATAGAGATAGTTTTGGAAGGAACCTCAGTCAATGCTCTTGTCCAAATTTTTGAGTACATTGAAAAGATTCGCAACGAAAGTCACAAAATGGTTGCGCTATTCGATACGTATATGACAGAAAGAAAGGAGGAATGCACAAAGAGCATTAGAGAGAATGGCTCGGCTCTTGAGCAGAAGATAAGAGAGCTTAACAAAGCCTTTACTGCCAATGGTGTTGTTGGCAAAATGCTTGTCTTCTTTTATAAAATGATGGTTTGGTTGTCAACAGTGGACAACGAGGATTTGAAGGTGGATAATGGACAGGATTTGTCGTCGCATATTCAGTCTTTGAAAGAAATCGAGGCTCCAAAGGTCGGTGAGGTTTTGGAGCCCCTTTTTGTTTTGTTGAAGCAACTGTTCCTGGAGATGTGGGTAAAGCAGTTCAACAAAGATGCCAATTCCCCTCTCAAGGGTGGGTTCATAGTTGGTCCAATGATCAAATTTCTTGAAGAGCAGGTGAATGCAAAGAAAGCAAAAATTGATAAAAAAACAAAGGAATTAGAAGCTCTGGAAAAATTGCTCGAAAAATACAGGAACATGGAATAAGTACTTTGTTCAAGAATGGATAATAAACAAATACCAGAAAATTGTCGTAAATTATACATTTCGCTCAGGATGTGTGAACGATGATAAATGCAAAGGAGGGTTATTTTCTATTGACTTTATAGGTGGGTAACCAGCCGCCCTTTACGCTATTTACCTTCCTGTCCTTGTCCCTTTTACCTTTTGGCGTTTTGGGATACGTCTTTTTGGTCGGTGTCGGTGTCTTCTGATCTTTCACAGGTGTCACCTCGCGTGAGCGAGTGCCTTCCCGGGAGGGAGTTCTCTCTCTCGACCGATCTCTAAAGGTTGACTTGTGCGTCGAACGATCCCTGCGTCGGTTACTCGAGCCACGGCCTGAGTGGCGCTCTTTTGAAGCCTCCCACTTCCAAGGGCAACTTTGATATGTGAGATCACGGGCCACATCCAGAAACTCGTGCACATTGTTGATATCTTTAGTGAATAGTATTTTGAGAAGATGCGCATTTATTCTTTTCTTTGTCTGAAACGATAATGAGAACTCAGAATTTAATCTTCTTTACAGCAAGCAATGCCAACCCGATAAATCCAACAAGAAAGATTAGTGAGTACCCAATAAATGGCCAAAAGTCTGAAGCATTTACACCCATCATTTCCATCATTTGCTCACCAGATGTTATCTGGCAGTATCCTTTGTACTGACCAGTAAAGTTGCCATTGGAATCAGTAATGGCAACAGGAATGTATTCATCAGGGTCACAGTAGAAGGTTTGCCCCTGAAATACCTTCACACTGAAGTTCTGCACCAGGTATCTCAAGTATGAGATATAGTACACCCAAATCCAATAGTCGGGGATATCATCCTTCTTAATTACAAAGCCGCTAAAGAGAATAACGAACACAACGTTGGATATGGGCCCAACGATACTAACAACCTCACTGTTGGGAAGAGTTACTGAAAGCAAGGTCCAGAAGGAAGTGGCAAGAGTGATGACCAAGAAGAAGTTCAACAAGAACAGAAAGAATGTATCTACGCCACTGTCATCAATTCCAGCAAAGTAGTAGGCGAGTACCGAAAAAGCGACCGACTTGATGAAATTTGCAGGAATTTCGGAAATAAGTGTGCTAGCCAAAAATGCCACATTTCCATATGTATGGGCATCTCGTTCTCTATAAAACACTGTACGGGCATCAATAACATCGGGGACGAGTGTGATGGGATCAAAGGATGCCAATAAGCAGATAAAGAAACCAATACCTGCGCGAAGGGACGCACCAGCCTGGTTGTTCTCCAATCGAAAAAACATTGTTCCAACAAAAAAGCCACTGAAAGTCAATGTCAAAATACGAGCCCAGAAGAGCATAAAGCTTCGCTTTCGGTCAAGAACATTTCTTTTCAGTAGAGCTGCAAGTTGTTTGCCGGTAGAGGAAGCGAACGTATCGGAACGACCAGACTTCGACGACTTGGAGTTGTCTTTAACGGACTTTTGACTCTCAATACTCTCCATGAGTGAATGGTATTCCGGTGAGGCTTTGTAGTGGTCAATTATAGCTTGCATTTCCTCTTCAGACTTTCCTTGACACACACGAAGAACGTAATCCGCGGGGTTTTCCTTGGGTAGAGGTTCATATCCCATGGTGGCAAAATATTCAAAAAGCTTCTCAGACTCGTCACCAGTCAATCCAAAAAAGACCAACTTTCCTTTTGCAAGCAAACACAAACCATCAAAGTTGTTGAAAACGCGTTGTGAGGGCTGATGGATTGTGCAGATCACAACAAGTCCTTTGTCTGCGAGTCTGCGAACAACTTGAATTACATTTCCCGCAGAAGTGGTATCCAGTCCAGTGGTTGGTTCATCCAGAAACACCAAGGAAGTTTGGGCAGCCAATTCAACACCAATGGTTACCAGCTTTTTCTGTTCAGCAGAAAGATTCCTCACATATGTATCAGCGATAGGTCGCATTCCCAAATCATCAATGATGCTCTCCACATATCGGTATTTATCGCCCTTCTCCGCGGATTTATCTACACGGAGATCAGCACTAAAACGGAAGGCTTCACGGACAGTGGCGCTTTCAATATGTTTATCGGTCTGCTCACAGTAACCGATAGCTTTCCTGAGCTCATTATTAATCTCTTCTCCGTTTACATCAATGGCTAAAGACAACTCCCCATTGTTGATTTTTCCAGACAGCGCATCAAGCAGCGTTGTCTTTCCAGCACCAGAAGGCCCCATGAGTGCTACCATCTGACCCCTTGTAACTGAGCCGTTCACATTATCCAGCAAGCGTCTTGTTTTCTTCACCTTCTTAGTCTTTCCATCAACGTTTTCCTCAACTTCAACATCGACATCAAACACCACGTCACGGAAGGTGAAGGTATCAAACATAAACTTCATAGCACTATTGACACTGTCAGGGATGTTCACCGTAGAAGACATTACATCGCTACTGCTCATCCTTCTGAAAAGCGCAACGTTTTTCTTCAGCTCATGTCTTTGTTTCACAGCACCCTTTCTAGTGTAGACAACCTCATCCACATCTCTTCCAACAGTTATGGCGGTAAAAATGACCAGGAAAGCGACGTAAAACAGCAGCTGAATTAAAATATCCCACCAAATCCAGGCATTGTCCGTTTCCATTCCTTTGAATGAAAGAATCTGCTCTCCAGTGGTAATTGGACATACCTGTGATCCCTGATAACCTGCAGGATAAGGCTTGGAAAAGTCGGGGTCTGAAGTAGGAGGTACCAGTTGATCGGCAGAACAGGTCAGGGTCACATCCCGTACAATAGCAATTGCAACAGACTCTTGAGAGTATGTGAAGAAGGACAAGTAGTGAAACCACCTCCAACCTTGTGGGATAGAGTCTTTAGGGATGGAGTATCCATTCGCAAGAAGGAAGCAAGATAGGGAAGTCATCGCTAAACTGTTGGCCAAATTCTTTGTTCGAATAATACTCGAGGCAATTCGGACGTACATATCACCAAGAGCAGAGTTGATGAAGTACACCAGCACTGTTATAAAGAAGGCATCAGCAGAACTGTTGAGGTCTACCAGGAAAAAGGAGATACATATGATGATGATTGATTCCATCAATTGATACGGATACCCACTCACAACTCCTGCCATTACGGACATCACCGGACGGAAGTAGTGTGACCGTGTCTGGAACATAAACACTTCACGCTGATCAATCAAAGACGAAATAGTCCCAAGGTTACTCATTCCTCCCATTGCAAGCCACAGAAAAATAATGGACATAGAGCTGTTGACATATGTCTGGTCCTTGTCTTGTTGCAAAAACAAAGTTCCAATAACAATACCCATCACGATGGCACGACCAAGACGTGCTTGAAGGTTTGACGGGTCTCTCATCATGCGAATAAAAGTGTAGTGCAATAAAGTGTTAAACTGACTCGTACCAGATGTGTAAAATCTTCGCTCATCAATCTTCACATCCGAATGCCCCTTGCGTTTAACCTTGTAGTCAATAATGGTGGAAGGAAGATAGTCCCTGCTCTTTTTATCCCACATGCGGTGGGCATCTTCAATGGCTACTGTATTTTTGGATGCCCCAGAATCTGTTTTCAATATCAAAGAGCCATACTTTGTGTTCAAAGCACGCTGGTCCTCCACTGGATCAGTCTGCAACTGCAAAAAGGTAGTCACATCCAAATAGTAATCAGCGGGATTCTCATTGGCGTCAGGTGTTCTGAATCCAAGACCATTGATGTAGCTCTCCAACGTCACCACAGGGCCGTGATAAAGGAGTTTTCGCCCGGCCATAAGAATAACATCATCGAAATGGTTAAATATCTCGAAGGACGGTTGTTGCAAAGTCATCACCACAGGCACGCCTCCCTGGCTGACATCTTTTAGGTACTTGATAAGCGACAATGCATTTGCAGAGTCCAGCCCATTGGTGGGCTCATCAAGAGTAAGCACACGAGGCAAGGACACAAGCGCACATCCGATTGTAAGTCTACGCTTCTGTCCTCCTGATATGCCCCGGATGGGACCGCCACCAACCAATGTATCAGCACACTCTTCCATTCCGAGCCTCTCAAGCACCATATTTACAACCTCGGTGCGGCGTTCCTCAGTGTACTCCTCAGGGTCCAGTCTAAGCTTGGCTGTGTATGTCAATGTTTCCCTCACCGTCAGGGTGGGATAGAGAATCTCCTGCAAAGGGGAATACCCGGTGTACTTGTAGTACCCAGGTGTTTCATTCAATGGCTTCCCGTTAACCAAAATGTCCCCTTGAACGGTGTGTGGCTTGGACACAACATTCTTATTCGCAGATATCAGCTCCATAAACGTGGTTTTCCCCGTGCCCTTGGGCCCAACCAGCAATGTCATTCTGCCCGGCTTGATAACAGTAGTCACATCGTCCAGAAGCACAGTACGGGCCACCCCAGCGGGCGCTTCCGGGACATTGCTAATGGAGCTGGTGGCTTTGTCTGCGTCACTTCCTCCTGCACCGGACAATGAGGTGGACGAGGACGAAGGGAAAAGTCGCCCAACAGCACCTTCCACCCAAGTGTCATCGTACACTGTCACATTGTGGAAGGAAATATCAAAGGACGGACGATCCAAGTCGACTTGCCCCATCCTCACTACATCCTTCTCCGGCAAATCATTCACCGTCTGTTTCTTTGTTTCTTCACTTGACATGATTTCGATTTTCATTCAATGTGTGTGTATGCATATATTCTACTACTTGTAAGATAACAAAACAAGAAAGCACAAAGTCAAACTTCAAATCAATTTTTCAAAATTGCCTTCTATATAATCTTAATGTCCTTGTTATCCTCTGAAGATTGAAAACGAAAAGCTTATCCACGCCCGAATAGTTTATATATATTACCAGTACAGACATGTACAGGCAGACACTCGAGTAAGCTGACAACCTCAACTGCAGCAATATTTGGTTAAGTTTCGGTCGGAAAAACAACACTCTACAGTAACAATTACAATTAGTCCCAAGATTCGAGTGTTTTGCAGAGTCCTGAGAGGAGACGTACAGACGATAGTACAATTATCATTGAAGGATCTTTAGCTTCCATTTTTATAAACCCCTTATAGCTAAGCCAATTTAGGGCTGGTAAGCGTGTGGAGGTCCTAGAAGTGGGGGATGACGTCTGTGTCGGAATAACACGCCTTACTTTTGATATCCCACTGGCAATCCTCACTTCTTATTGGCTGCCCGTTGGTTAGATGTAAACCTTAAATTTTAATTTGTTTGTTTTCTTGTCGGAAAAACTTAACCATCTCCAAGTATTGTATGATATGGCATGACTGGAAAAGCCAAACAGTACACGTAAATGTGTAATGTTCCGAATCATACAGGTTCATCTTTTTCGTGTACGTGTGTGTTCTGCTACTCTCTGTATTAGAGCTGCGAGGGCCATACAAAGATGCACTGTAATATACACACGATAAGGAGAAAGATAATAGATTGAACATGCCATTTCCTCTTTATCCTCGTCAATAGAGTCTTCCGATTGTTGTACGCGAGAGACCCAGTGGGAGAAAGATCGTTTTGATCTTTTTCGGCAAAGAATGCAACGACGGCTTATCAATTGTAAGCATTTTTCTTGTATCTTTTTTCCGCAGAGACAATGAACAGCTGAGTCGGAGGTAAATACATAGAGTATTTCTACTAATGCATTTTGTTTGATCTGCTTGACGGACGCACGCTGGTATATATTTCTCATAGCATTTGCCTTTGTTTGCTATTCAGATTTAGGCTATTTTGGAAAGAAAAAAAGGAAAGGACTGCATGATCGCATGTTCGAATAATTATAACAAGACGTATATCGTATATCTGACTTTATTTTGAGCATAATGCCTGCTCAGTTATTCACCATCGCCATTACAAGTTCCTGGAAGGGAGACTTGTTCTTCCACGAGGTCACTCTCGACTTTTGTGGATTTTATGGATGGAGGTGCAGCTCCAGTAGGTTCCAAAGTGTTGATGATGAGGACATCATCTACCTCTGCAAGTTCTCCGGCATCTTCGTGAACCGATGGAATCTTCGTAATCGACAAGGACGAGGGGTTGTTGCCTATCGAACTTTCCGTTGGCCCATCGAGCAAATGCGTAATTTTCTTTGAACTTCCCCCAAAGACATTGATGCTCCCTCGTGGACGTCGAAGGCGCAGTCCTGAGCTGCTTGCGAAGCTTCCTTTGCTTGTGGCTTGAGCCATATGGAATTGTTCATAATCTAATGAATCCTGAATCACCCAGCGAAGATACCTGCAGAATGCTTCCTCTGGTGAACAATATCCAGGACGACTGTCTTCTGCAGTGGCATCCCCAATAGTCGTCTTCAATGCAACACCGGGGCTTGTACAGCTATCCTCCAACGGCAGCTTTTCATTTTTTGATATTTCCCAAATGAATTTAAGCACAGGGCTTTTCTTAACCAATAAGAAGGTTATGTATTCTACCTCTTGTCCTATGAATTTGCCAGATTTCTTTTGCTCTTTAACGTCTTTCTCGATATGAAACCAAGCAAGTGCCTCCGGATTAGCATAGATATCGGTAATTTTAGAATCCAAAGATATTCGTATTCCCTTGCTCTCGTCATCCCTTGAGCCTTCATCTTCATTCCTCAAGTCAGTGTCGACTTCAGAACCACAGTAAATAGTTTCGACGTCGTTGTATTCCTGAAGAAAAGAACGAATTCTTTGTCTGGTTTCGTCCGATGAAGCAACAACTTTCCTGGGGTATGCTTTCCAGTCGTACAATGCATATACCACAAGGGCAGCTACAAACACTGTTGCCATTACAATAAATGGCCAGACAGAGTCGTCGTCTGTGGTGGAAATTGATATGATGGAAACCACTGAAAAATAAAAAAGCATTACATAAAGGAACAATCGAATGTTTCCTATCCATTGAATCTTACAAGGCCTTAAGAAGAAGAATAGTGCAATATACACAAGCAATGAGAATATGAGAATAGTATAGAAGGCATAGATGTATTGGCGGAAGAATATCCTAACAAAGACTAACAAATATTTCAGAATGCTGTCAATGACAAAGAATTTCGGTCTGTATTCGACATCTAGTTTTCCCACTGACCCGGCCACTTGTCGGTTGATCGATTGCCACAATGGGGCAGCTATAAGAGCCAAAGGAATATAAATGCTGGTGATGACGGCTGCAATGACAGCATATGCCCAGTGTCGGGAATCCCAACAGGTGAGAGAGCACCATGGAAGGACGAGTATTTCACTCGCGAACAGCTCCGGCGGGAGAGTAAATTGGGTCGGCAAGGGCGTCTTGGTCGCAGTGCACTCAAACACACTAAACATGACTGAGAGGGTGGGAATAAAGAGAATGGAAGCCCCGATTGGTATTAGATAATCAGAAGGAACAAGAATGATTCTACCTATCAAATGGCGTTCCAGTCGTGCATCCATTCCTGTCAAAATGAAAATCATAAAAAGCTCCCAGGGAAAGACCAAGGCGAGAATAAGAAAGAAGTACCACGACAAAGGCAAATGTGAAAAGGAAAGGTAATCAATGATGGAATTATTTAACCAGGGAAGGTCAGGGGCAAACGCAATTGCCATGATTTGTAAAAAGTCTGTAAAACACGCAATTATGGGATACATATTTTCAATTGTCGGGTGTATTTCCGTTTTTTGCTCAGATGGCTTGAAACCCACTAGTCGGGACATTCCAGACATGGAATTTGACAACGACAACATGGATTTTGATAAATGCGTGGCTTTGAGTGTAGAAAGTTTAGCCATAAGAGTGTTACGCCTCGGAGGGTTTGCTGTACTCTCTTCGGGTGATTTTTGTACAGAGACTTTCCGTGAAGAGGTACCTTTGACATAGGATACAATTCGAGAAATCAACAATACAATGAAGAAGAAGATCTCAGCTGTTGTGATGACAAAGACAATCAAAGTAAATATTGTTCCGCTAATATTTGAAGAATCAAAGGCAATGTCCGTATTATCCCAAATTAAAAATCCTCCTTCGCGAACTTCAGAGATCCTATCTTCGCAAGGCGACTCGTTAAATATGACTATTATAACATTCAGGCCCAGCTTACCGCTATTGGTCACCAATTGGTTTAATTCGAGGACAACAGCATGTCCATTGCGGGCAGAAGATTTCACTCCAAATTTAAACACTTTTGACCCGGTTTCACCATTTTCCCAAAATAGATTGGATGAAAAGTCATCCTCCACCGGAATAAAGTCCACATTTGGAATTGCTTCCTGGACCCCGAGACTCCTCAAATGCAACTGGCCCGATGCTGTACTTGTGATATCAGCTACACTTACATTCACACTTCCAATACTGCCTCCCACCCTGTCTACAGGGATATTTACCTGTCCGGTGATATCAACAAGTATTTCCAACGTACTTGTTCGAAACTGAATCACTGCAGGCACCGTTGGGACCCAATTTCTCCACACATTTGGGTTGTTTCTGATCCAATTACAGGCTGCCTGTTCGATTGAGGATTTTGTGAGACCAATGTCCGCCAATATTTCCGATATCTGCTTCAAGGACATTTTAAATTCTTTTGCAAACTTATACACCGATGGATCGTAATCGCGCAACCCCCCCCAAGCAAAATTAATCAACGACTGTTGTGAAAAATCACAAGGGACTTTTCGTATATTGACTCTATCTATGTTGGCTGTTTCATAACAGTCAGCAGTGTGTTGTGGAAAAGACATTCTTTGCATGTCTGTATATTTTGAAATAAGCACAGAAGGTTCCCAATAATAGAACATCACAGGCGTTCCTTTGTTGTGTTTTTCTTCTACAGTTGCCTCCTGCACTCCATCTGCCCCGAGATATTCAAAATTAATCGGGAATTCATAATTCTCGGCCATACTTTCCAGTATGGTAGTGACAAACGCAGGGGTGTTCATATACATCAGAGCACAGTGCCCACCATTAGCCAAATTAGACACACATGCGTTAGTTTGGTATCTCCCCTGTCCAGGATACGCCGGCACACCTGACGCGGTAAAGGTTTTACAAAAGGACATGGTGCAGTTACCTAAAGGCTCCGCTGGGGCTGGTTCAAATACCTTGAGAAGGTCTTTGTTCTTTACAATGGCCCGGTAATATTCAAGAATATCATTTGACGCTGTCAAAGCCGCCTGGTTCGTGTAATATCCATTCATCCCTTTGTACCCAATTTCCCCGAGCCGTTCACAAAGTTTTGTCTGTTCACTCCACCTCGTATAATAATTCTCCTCCGAGGACCATCGCTCTAACTGCACATGGGAATACCCTTTCCCACACCGAGAACCCCCATTGTCCTCTTCCGCCCCTGATGGCACTGTCGCTGTGCGCTCCCTCACTGACACGTTCGTGTACAGCATTACATCCCTCATCAAAAGTCCCTGGATAATCCCCACAATCCGTACCGTGTTCCAATTACTCACCTCCAGCATGATTGGTTTCCGTTCCACCGAGGGGAGATTGGCAGCCCAGCCCAGCTCCTTGGCGAATGAATCATTCAGGCATTTCATTGGATTGGCAAATATTTCCGTGTCCGAGGATTGCGGGAATGCTTCATGGTAGGCCCACGGGTCCACATCCGCTGTCACCCCAGTAGTGATTAGAATCACTAGCAGCAGCACTTTACTTGCACCACAGCTGAGATGCTGCAACATCTTTTTCTTCTCCTATTGCATACACTCCCTTGAATTATCCTTCCTTTGATTGAGCGAAGCGCAGCGTAGCGTTTTTCTCTCATCAGCTCAGGCCCTTTTGACGGTCAATTTTTTCGAGGATATATTGAAAATGCAGCCCTCTGATTGGATAAAACTCCCATCCCCCAAAAATTATGCTTCTCAAAACTGGGTCCCTTACACAAGCTTCGCTCGTCCACACTTGCTGTGCAGTTTATTTTATAATCTAATCTCCCCATTCATTCAACTATATTCTTTGTCATTTGCCTCATAAGTCATAATTTATATAGGAAGAGCTACGATACTGCTATATACAGCTGTCAGCAGCGCTCGCGCTAAAGACTCCTTTTTATTAGTGGTCAACTTTATAGGTAATATGTGGGCGTCTATAAATAATTATCCTCATCAATGATCCATATATGGTACACGCCTCCACGATTCAGCCAATAGCAAGCCCATATAATAGTCGCACGAGGATTACAATTTAACACGTGGTATAGCCTGGTAGAGGCTCAGAATATACTGATCACGTGATTGGTTTGTTTTGGCATGAATTTTTATTTTATTTTGTTGGTTTATTAGAAACTCAAGAAAAATGTATTTTGTATTTTGCTTTTTTTTTCTTTGTTTGGTGTATTTTTGGCAGCTTTTTTTTTGTTTAAAATCACCAAACAAAGCAGTAATGGCGTTGTCCAACAGGAGAAATCGCAATTATCCTCGCCACCACATGTACACAGCCTCCCCCCCCTCGAGGACTCTACTGTCCTTTCTCCTGGTATCCATGTGTCTGTGTATCTCTGTGTGCACAGCAGATCCACCGCTCCACCAGGCAAGAGACCTTTGGCGACCCCTGGAGTCCCCGAAACGCGCAGGGGCTGAAACAGACAACGATCGAGCAGATCCACTGGGGCGAGTAGACGGGTATAAGCAGACCAAAGAGGAGATTCCCTCTGTGGAGGTATCTGGGACGTATTATGAGGTCGGGCTTGGGATTGGTAAAGAGTTCCGCAAGTTGATCACCGATACTATTGCTGCGGATGACATGCTACAAGACCTGGAGACGTTTACAGCCTCGGAGCGTGGACAAACAGTGTTGAAGCAACTCGAGAAGGCAGCCCGGGACAACTATCCGCATTACATGGAGGAGCTAGAAGGGACCGCGGATGGGTGTGGACTCCCCCTGGCTCGCCTGCTGCAGTACAATTTCAAGTTTGAGCTGCACGTGGCCCACATGAAGGACCTACTCACAGTGCAAGAGACAGCAAGGGACCAGGCAAAAGGGCACCCCTTAGGGTGGAGAAGTAAGAAACGGCCAGGGAGGCAGCTGAGTAGTACAGGAATGGCTGTGCATAAACAGGAGCAGCTATTGGGTGACCATGAGAGCTGCAGTGATGTCCATGTAAGTAAAATTTAAATATGTGTTTGTGTTTGTGTTGAGGTTGAGCCCATCTCTTGTATGTAGATTACAGAAAACTTATTTCTATGATTGATGACGATTGTTAATATTTAAAAACACAGATGCGAACAGGTCAAGGCCAGCTGTATCTAGCGCACAATGAAGACAACAGTGCATCAATGAGCAAAGGATATTTTGTCACTGCTCACCTGTACACAGACCCGAAGGATCCAACCACCCATCTGTACAGTTTCAAAGCTTTTACTTACCCGGGGATGCTCTGTGGATGGGCGTACGGATTTAATAGCTTCGGGATGGTCATCACGGTGAATGCAGTCTTCCCAGTGGAGTTTCCAGAAGCCGGGGTGAGTATTGGGTTCACGGCTCGAGATGTGCTTGCTGCACAATCCATCCACGAGGCCACCAAACGCGCCAAAGTGCCCCATCAGAGTCTGGGAAATAGTTACAATATCATGTCTTTGGCGGAGAAGCGTTTGGTGAATGTTGAAGCCGCGTGTAATGAGCGATGGGACGTTAAAAATCTGGGGCGGGAAGAGACGTACTTCCACGCGAATGCGTATCTGCGAATGTCCATCAAAGTCCCCGATGATGGCGGGTCCAGTGCCCATCGCCTGGCGAGATACAAGGAAATGAAAGGATCTTTAAAGACCGGGAGGGACCTCCTCTCTGTGATTGGGGATAACAAGGACACCGCATTGCCCATCTATAAGCCCCCATCCAAGAACAAGTCAATGACACTGGCATCTGTGTTTGTATCCAGCGAGGAACAGACGATGAGTTTGTGGTGGTTTAAGAACCCGAAACTGCATCCGGACAAGCCGGATCGTGTGTTTGATATTGGGAAATTTGTGGAAGATGCGAGGAGACACGTTCCCTGAATGAAAAAGATGAATAATGAAATTATGAGAATGAAAATAAAAGGGAGAAATAAAAGCGAAAAATGAAAATGAAGAAAAGAAGAAGCAAAAAAAGAAAAAAAACAGCTGTTCTCATTTTTTTGTTGTTTCGCTTTTTGTTTTGTTATTTTTATTTTTTTTTTCTTCTTCTTTGGTTTTCTTTTTTTCTTTTTCTTTTTTGTGATGTTGATTTGAGAAATCCAAAATCCCAAATTGATTTTCCTCTTTCTTTATTAGAATTTTTCATTTTTATGTTTTTTTTTTTTTTACAAAAA
>PDIM01010325.1:0-15300 GCA_002811675.1 Ichthyosporea sp. XGB-2017a
TTTTTTTCACTTTCAGCTTTTGCCCCCCCCCCCCCACACATCAAGGAGCGGTCGCTAACGCTCCTTGCACACATGCACGGCAAGGTAAGTCCTTTCAACTCCCTTAGGGAATTGACACAAAGATGGTTACTCAGCAAAATTCTTTCCATCTTCAGATCGTCTTTACTATCATCATCAATAGCAAAAGATAAGAAATCGAAGACTTGAGGCATTGGACAAAGCCAGCAAAAAAGTGACAGGGATGAGCCTCGTGTTGCCTTGCATGTTGTACTTTCCAAGTAAGGAAGGACATTGGCACAATGAACTGTGAAATTGTTCTTTTTCCAGGTCCACATATACATTTTGAATGCGATAACTGTTTCATGGCTATAAAAAACACTGGCTAGGATGGGATGCAGTTTACCTTCCAAGTGCCGTTAATCAAGCGATACTCACTTTGGAGGTTATTCAAGTGGGCGATGATGTTAGTATTCACAATCGAGTAGTGCCAGTTCATGGCCACTTTGACCTGTCTTCCTTTCAACAAAAGAACCCCATATTCAATAAAGAGTCCTTCTCAAGCTTCTCAAGAAAGCTTTATCCCAACGTTCTCGCAAACAAAAAGAACCAAGGATGAAAGCAATGCATACAATTTCGTAATTTCAGCCATTGTGTAGCGCCAATTTATAGCCTATTTTAAGCTTCATTGCAGTATGGAATTGTACTAATATTGCTGAAACACGTCTAGCTTAGAGAAGTACGTAGAGGGAGTCACTGTCAATCAAAATTTGAATCCAAAATCATACAATATCATGAAGCTAAATTTTACTCTTTATTTTCGACACCTTTACAAAAAAGACACTAGGCACGTGATAGTCATCCCTTTTGGTCTTTTGGTAAACCAGCAGCCAACCACAACGCTTTTGTCACACCTTAGTACTCCCAGAATCGTGGCTTGCACCAGCGAGCGAGGGTTTATGGGGGGCTGTCGATCGAAAATCAAACACGTCCACGTACATGTGGATAGGTCAAAGCTGTATAGGTTTATTGGATAATAAAAACCCGATTGCCGAATCATGATCTCCGGCCGGTGAACGGGGTGCTGAGACTACCATGAAACCTACACCCCTCCATGTGATGGGACCCCCCATCTTATTTGAATCTGGGGGGCTATGTGACTCTTGTATGATTTTAGCTTTTTCACATACCTCCCAGCGTAAATAAGCTTATAAGCTCCGCTTCCTTTCCACATGCGTCCTACATTTCGGCCATTGATACTCCTCCTTTAGGTCCATTTCATAGTCTCTATCGAATGGTCGCTTCTGGTCCTCCTTGCGATCCCGGTGCTCACGAATGCAAAAGTCTTGTTGACAGCCCATGTTTGCAAGTCTAAGTTTCACCCCAGTTAACGTTCCACTCTAGTTAACGTACTCCCAGATAAGTCTCGTCGCTGTTGCCTATGGTTACCTTTGTGCAGATCCTGAGGCTATGTATATTGTAAATCTAAGTTTCACTCTAGTTAACGTACTCCCAGATAAGTCTCGTCGCCGTTGCCCATGGTTACCTTTGTGCAGATCCTGAGGCTATGTATATTGTAAATCTCAGTTTCACTTTAGTTAACGTACTCCCAGATAAGTCTCGTCGTCGTTGCCCATGGCTACTTTTGTGCAGATCATTGCCCGTGTGTGCCCTTCCGGGGCTATGTATTTTGCAAATCTAAGTTTCACTCTAGTTAACGTACTCCCAGATAAATCTCGTCGCCGTTGCCCATGGTTACCCTTGTGCAGATCCTGAGGCTATGTATATTGTAAATCTAGGTTTCACCCTCGTTAACGTACTCCCAGATAAGTCTCGTCGCCGTTGCCCATGGTTACTTTGGTGCCGATCTTTGCCCGTGTGTGCCCTTCCGAGGCTATGTAGATACGAAGTTGCGTGCATCCAACTTCCCCGAAGACAGTGTGGTCAGCCGGACTTGCATCCAACTTCCCCGAATACAGTGTGGTCAGCCGGACTTGCATCCAACTTCCCCGAAGACAGTGTGGTCAGCCGGACTTGCATCCAACTTCCCCGAATACAGTGTGGTCAGCCGGACTTGCGTCCAACTTCCCCGAATACAGTGTGGTCAGCCGGACTTGCGTCCAGTTTCCCTGGAGGTTCAGTGGTGCAAAGGGTCGCTGTCGTCTCCGCTCCCCCGGCGACGACCTTACTCATTTCCTTGGGCCAAGCCAGTGCAATTGCGGGCTAAATGCCCCGGTTGACGACAACGGAAACACGCTTTGGCCTCCATCAGTTTCTCTCGCTCTTCCTCTGTTAGTTTGCCTGGCTTCTCTTCTCTGAGGACTCTCAACGCCCCACCTGGCGGACCATTTTGCTTCCCTGTACTCTGGATATTCTCCAGTGTTGCGGCATGATTATAGGCCTCCGCATAGGTCCGGAAACTCTTAGCCACCACTTTTTCCTTAAGAGGCTGTTTTAAGGCAAAGGTGAATACGTCTCTCTTCATTGCGTCGCTGGCTCCTTGTAACTTAGAGCATATATCTTCCACTTCGTCCGCCAGCTGCCGTACTGTGCCTGTTTGCGACAGTTTGTTTTCCCCATATAATCTTTCTTTAGCGCTCGTCACTGGATCAGGGTCGGCGAAGCGGGCTCGAAGCATTGGTTCTATTATCGCCCACGATTGTGGCTTCGGGTTTAGGCCCCGGAACCATGTTGCAGCTTTGCCCGACAGACCCATTATGAAGTGTGCCATGATGATGCATTGGTTTAACCCTGCGCCCTGTGCTGCTTCGGCCCAACTGTTGAAACACATTATATAGTCCTCCACTTCTGACTTCTCGTCCCCATCAAACGACGGAGCCAACGGAAGGTCTGGTCTAGCATAGCCTGTTTGCCCAAATTGTGGATTTGTCATGCTTGAATCTCTTAATATTGGTGAGGTTGGCCTTTTCCTTTTCAGCCCCCCGTCCCTCTTATCTCCGCCTTCCTCTGTTCCCTCTTTTTCTGCCTCTTTGCTCTTCTCTGGTTCCTCGTCGTCCCCCTCGGTCAATGTTTCCGTCTTGTCTGAGCTCCCTGACTGAGCCTCCAGTGCTGCCATTAGTTGCATGACCAGCTCCTGTGTTTTCTTGCCTGGCTTCTTTGTTGTGTTTAGCCATGTTTGGGCGCTCTCGAGCAACTCGTTGTTATTACCTTTTTCGCCTCCCTGCTTTGATGTCAACTCCAATCTCTTGGGGCTTCCACACTTGCTCCTTGGTTCGGTGGATGCTTTCGGCGATCCGGGCCTACCACCAGAACTGGTGGCGATTCCTCCGCCTATAGCATTACTAGCAGGCCCAACATCGTTGGTGTCCGACCCCTTTTGGCTCGTACCTGCTTTCCCGCCTGACATCGCTTGTCACGAACTCGCTTTGCAAGATGTCTATTCGTTCTCGGTGAAAAAAAAAAAAGGAATTTTACTTCCGCTACCAATGTGAATAGGTCAAAGCTGTATAGGTTTATTGGATAATAAAAACCCGATTGCCGAATCATGATCTCCGGCCGGTGAACGGGGTGCTGAGACTAACATGAAACCTACACCCCTCCATGTGATGGGACCCCCATCTTATTTGAATCTGGGGGGCTATGTGACTCTTGTATGATTTTAGCTTTTTCACATACACACCTGGCCTATACAGCTGCTGCAGACTAGAGCAGCTGGCCTTTGGTTTAATTCTGAGACGGGTTATACCGTATACGTGGGAGGAGCAACCTCAAACTCGATCGCGAGACGTTTTAAATATAAAATATATTTTAAAATATATGTTATTTGTTATTTCAAAACCGAAAAAGATACAGATCGAGCACGAGCAGCCTCGCGAGCAGTTTTTTTATAATTTTAAAATTTTTACCACCTTGACACATCTTAAAAAATTAGCGCAAAATGTGTTCGCGAGAAGCAAAAATATAAACAAAAACAATCGAGGCACACCCTCGCCTTTTCATTGAATTCCTTTGTAATAATTTTGTTAATAATTTGTTTTGTTTTGTTTGGTCATCATTTAATGCAGTTGTTTATTATAATTTGTTATCGGTGCATGGGGTATCATAGTCTTCAGGGGGATATAAAAGGAACTCAACTAGTCAGAGAATTTACTGTTCCTAATAGTTCTTTGTTGTGATCAAATTTGGTGATTTAGAAGATTTGTGTATTGCTCTTTTTGTTTTTTTTTAAAAAAAAAGAAAAAATGGTTTTGAAAGTTGGAATTAACGGGTAAGTCGATGAGATCAAAGACGTATTGTTCTCCTCGTTTGGTATTGCTTTTTTCTTTTTCTTTTGTATATCTTGCTAATGCTGTGTTTTGTACTTTTATTTTTAAATCTGTAGATTCGGAAGAATCGGAAGACTCGTTCTCCGCGCGTCTGTGAACCACCCTGACGTGCAGGTTGTTGCCATCAACGACCCTTTTATCTCTCTTGACTATATGGTGTATATGTTCAAGTATGACTCCACCCATGGACGCTTCAACGGTACCGTCGAGGCCAAGGGAGGAAAGTTGGTTGTCAACGGTTCCCCCATTGATGTCTATGACTGCCGTGACCCCACCCAGATTGGTTGGGGAACTTCTGGTGCCGACTATGTTGTCGAGTCCACCGGCGTGTTCACCACCAACGAAAAAGCCAATGCCCACATCAAGGCTGGTGCCAAGAAGGTCATCATCTCCGCCCCATCTGCTGACGCCCCTATGTTTGTCATGGGAGTCAACCACGAGAAGTACACCAGTGACATGAACATTGTCTCCAACGCCTCGTGCACCACCAACTGCTTGGCCCCTATTGTCAAGGTTGTCAATGATAACTTTGGATTGGTTGAGGGTCTCATGACCACCGTACACGCCTACACCGCCACCCAGAAGACTGTCGACGGCCCATCTGCCAAGGCATGGCGTGATGGACGTGGTGCCCACCAGAACATCATCCCTGCCTCCACTGGAGCTGCCAAGGCTGTCGGTAAGGTCATCCCCGAAGTTAACGGAAAATTGACTGGTATGGCTTTCCGTGTCCCCACCCCTGATGTTTCCGTCGTTGATCTTACCTGCCGTCTCCAGAAGGCCGCTCCCTTGTCTGAGATCAAGGCTGCCATCAAGGCCGCTGCTGAAGGTCCCATGGCTGGCGTCTTGGCCTACACCGAGGATATGGTTGTGTCCAACGACTTCCAGAGCGACACTCACTCTTCCATCTTTGATGCTGAAGCCTGTATCGGTTTGAATGATAACTTTGTTAAGCTTATCAGTTGGTACGATAACGAATACGGTTACAGTCACCGTGTTGTTGATCTCCTCGCCCACTGCGGTAAGGTTGATGGCAACTTGTAAATGAAATTAAAATAAAGAAGCACTTTTCTTTTTGAACCTTTTTGGCCCATTTTCTTTTTTCTTTTTTCTTTATTTTACTTTCTTCATAGTTGTTTGTCTTATTTTGCTTCTCTTGTTGAAGTAAAAGTGTGTGTTTATTTTGGGGAAGGGCGAACGGGGGGCGTCATGAACAGTCTTCGCTTTGTTCATACTTCATTCGCAGCTTCTTTTTGGGTTGTTTGCTTTAGGCCTGACAAGCCCTTGTTTTCTTTTGGTGAAAATAAAAGAAAAATTCAAACAATGTGAAATGGGTGGGGTTAGTTCTTGGTAAATTTTCGAAGATTGGTGTAGCTAGAGAGGGAGTGGACTGTGTAATATAAAGACATCTTATATGAAAAGGTGTTTACAAGGATCAATCATCTCTGTGGCAACAAATGAGCTGGTACATTTTAATCTCTTTAGTATGGCCTCTTGCTGTTGCTCTGTTAACTGGTCTCTGTATTTTTCACATATGTTGCTATCAACACACATGTAATCGTCACTGAAGCTCTGTCGCGGGGTGTTATTAGCGTTATTTTCTAACTGTCTACTGTCGAGACTAGTGAATCGGTCAGAAAGCCAGTTGACCGTCCCAGGAGGCCATTGTCGCTCAACTGATTCTCCTGGCGTGTCTGAGCTTTTGGAGGCTTTGTCCATTTCAGAATTTATCGTTTCTTCTAAAGATTTTAAGCTTTCGTATTGCTTGCGCGGCACACACACTAGCGAATGGATTTCCCCACCGGCACTAATTCCAACAATAGGCGTGGAGCTTTGAAGTTGTGCACTTTTGGAGTTGCCGGTTTCAGCAGATAGATCCACCTCGCTCTTTGAATATGACCACAGACGGACACCGATGTGTCCTCGAAAAAAACGGACATATGCCTCCCCTGTAGCATAGGCGGTGTCAATACTATACAATAAAGGTTGCCGATTAGTCGCAGTAGCACTGTCACTGCTGGCTGGTTCTTGATTGGTGAGCACAGTGACTGACCCATTGTTATCGCCCAAAACACATATGGTGCGCTTTTCTTCACGGGTCGCCTTTTCCATTTGGTTGTTTGGAAAGCGAAAGTCTTCTAAAATCAATAGCGATTCGTTTACATGTGAAATGTTATGCTCTATGGAATACGATGTCACAAGTTTTTTCATTTTGTCGTCAAATTCAAGAACGTGGACAGAACCAGAAACAAGGGAGCTTACTAAAACCTTGTCATTTACACATGAAATTCCAATGGCGCTACTAACTGCCTCACATTGGTCAATCACTTCGAATTGGGCCTTATTCAGTCTCATTGGGTGCATATGCTCTGAAAAGCATTTGCCATTCAGTTTCGTGAATTTTACGCGAATAACTTGAATCCCCATATTGATACATGCGACAAGATACCTTTGTGATCCCGGAACCACTATAGACTCTAATGCTGTGCAAGCACCAAAGGAAAAGCTATAATCTCCAACTTGACACAAGACGGGTTCTCTATTGTATTTTTCTCTTTGTTCCTCTTCTTTACGCACCGCACTACTTTTCCTTTCTAAATGGGGCAAATATGCAATAATGCGGGACGCCTCGGTAGCTTTTGGCCATGACGACAATTCGGAAGTCCCACCTACATTGTGTCCCGGGGCTGGCATTTGCGACAATGACATGGGCCTGAAAAAGCTTTCCTCACAAGTTAGGGCGATCAGTAATACTTCTCCGCTATCAACAGCTTCTACTCCGCCCAAGTGCAGACAGCCTATAGTCGTGATAGTCTTGTCAATCCCAAAAGACATCGGCGAAAAAGTTGAAGCAAAGGTGGAATCGCTAAAACCCTCTACAGAAGTAAGCCCATCTTTGTCTTGCGTTAGAGCAAAAATAGTACCACTACTAGAGTGATGAGTTAGCTCATGCACATTCTTTTCTATGCTCAAATCTTTGTATCGTATCTTAGGAGTGAGATCCAATTTAGTGAACATTAAATTACTGTCTTCATTAGATAAACCGACAAAAGCTGACGGTAATAGTCTCCCATTAACAAAGCACACGGGGGTGCTGATGTGTTCCCCGTTCATGATGTAATACGGAATCATCAAAGGATCGTGCATATCAACAATAACATGTCTTTTTGAGCCCTGGCAATACACATAAGAGCATGTAGGTGCATGAGACCTTGTAAAGATTTCCTGTTCGATGGTCTCGTATGGAATGGCATGGTCAGCAAACAACATTAAATGTACTTCAGTATCACCTGTGCTAAAATACCCCATATTTGATATAAAACAAGATTCGCGTGTGCTAGTTTTCAATAGATCTTCGCGAGAGCATTCTGAGATGACCACTATTCCATCAGCGAGACCAACAACCAACCTATAAACATCAGCATTCTCTTTTGTTGGTGTAGATTTTACCCGAATGAAACTAATAGATCTTGGGCATGCATGGTATTCACATTCTGCTACGGTAACCCAATCCATGCATCGAACGATATCTACTCGATTGCTACCCCATTGACCCAGGACAATAAACTGGGGATCACAGGAAGGAAATATTACCTCACCACCGGTCCCTATATCCGACGTGACATCTACAGCAAGGGCAGAAATGGTTTCTTTTACAGACAATTCCTTTTGCAATTTGGGTTTACCTGCCACTACTGTGATGTATTGAACTTGGGACCCCGAACAGGCAATAATCACACCCCCTTTAACCACGCTCTGCTCAAACACACCTTCCAAAGTTTCAACATGATCATCACTACTAATCACACGGACTTCCCTCGGAGTTACCTGAATTATTTGATCATTTGGTGTGTTGCCAATGCTAAGGGTACGGTCACACTGTGAGATCCCTGGAAGTTCAACTTCACAAAACTCTTCCTCTTCAATGGAGAGAACGAGGGTTTTCGATCCAATATCATATGAAAATATTAAAAACGAATCGTACCTGTCGCACCAATGACGCTTCAAAGCCATAAGATTGGGTGACACGGGAAATTCGGGCCCCTCCATTGACAAGGTCAATTCTAGTCCGTAGTTAAATGCCATCAATCTGCAGGCTTTATCAACACCACATGCCACAAACACTGTCGTCAGCTGGTCACTCTCGACTGGCAATGCACAGGTGACAGGTGCAAATGACTCATTGAAAGATTTGCTTGTCCGTCTTAGTTCAGTCACCTCTACAGCTACCGCATCAATCACACATTCATATACACAACAGCTTGTTGATGGACTTCCAACAAGAAGTAAGCCTGTTTTGGGGAAATAATTGAGAATGGAAGCATTTCGAACGTGTTCTTCTTCCTCCTCTTCGAAACTTCCATCGCCTGTTTTTGGAGGTTGATGTTTCTTTATCTCTACCTCCCACAACTTTGTGCAATTTTTCTTACTATCCGTACGCGATATTTTCATTTGAAAAAAGTTACCCACTTGATCCAAAATCAAATATAGCCCAGGCAGCAGCTCACAGTGACAAGCAATGGCACTCAATTCCGGGAAATCGTAAACGTACTTCGACGCGTAAAGATAATCATACAATAAAACCTGCCCAGCAGATATGCTAACAACTGATGCATAATTAGTCTCTGTTTGATTCACACTGCTCCACCTCAGCAGATGCTTGGAACTGGGATCCACATTTGTTATCCTCCAGGGACCCTCCTTAATTGTGCGCGTACTGAAATCAAACGCCAGGCACTCAATATGAGAATAGGACAAACCATGATAATCTGAGGGAAACAATAAACAAAGCAAAGGCTGCTCTGTATAATCAAAACTTTCAATAAAGATGACATCGAAAATCCCAATCATAAAGTCCATATGAGTATGAGCAGGTAAATCAAAAGTCAGGCGATAGTATTCCACATTAATCTCGACCTGAGCTGGGGTACCGCCATCCCTGTATGAAATCACAAAGCCATATGCTGCCCCGTACATATCAAACACAACCGCAAAAGACTTTCCACAGTCCTTAAAGCGCCCAACACAACCTTTCCACCCATTCTGTAAGGGAAGCATATTATGATTACTACTACCACCACTTCCCTGCTCCCAATTTCCGTTTCCTTCCATCGCCACAGCCTCAACGGGACTGAGATCCAATTTCCCATCTTTTACCCACACAAGTGTATTTCTCTCCTCGCAGTACTGGACAACTCCCCAGAAGCCGTCACTGGTGACCACAAGAACTGCATCTTTTACCAAAGTCTCTTCCAAAGCATTTTGAGGACCACCACGACTAGTAACAGTCGTCCCTGGAATCGTAAAGCACAACTCAATATCCCTACAAACAGTAATCCCACAAACAGACTCAATTTTTCCTTCTTTGAAACAGTCTTCATTTTCCTCTCCCCCTTCTTCCCTCCACTCCATCTCCTCCTCCTCCTCTCCTCCTCCACCAAAGACATCATATAGCTCCAAACCATGCTTATAAGCCAAGATCAAAGCCTTACTACTAACATATTTCCACCCTTTCTTCTTCCCATTCTTACCCACCCTTTCCGCCTCCTTTCCGCCACCGAAATTCCCCTGCAACGCACTGACAATCCATTTACTCCTCTGAAGCGTTTTCCTACACCACCCGTGAGCCTCACACGAAGAATTGGTCAAAGACGAAGAGGGAGCCATAGTTCTCCCAGCAGCAGAGACTTCTTCTCTGCTTGCTTGACGTTCCTGTTCCTCTAGCAAAACCATTCTTTCGCCTCTCCTTCCTCTTTCATCTACTTCTGGTAACTTCAAAATCCCCCTTTCTACAACTGTGAACTAAGCAAAAAAACAAGGAAGGTCTTGAAAAATCAGGGAAAAAAGGAAATAATAAATAGGCCTTGTTCACTTTGTATATTTTTTGTGCCAAATTCGTACATTTCCCGCTCCTTGATTTCCCTCTCCCAATCCATTTTTATTTCTGTAACCTCCGCTGTAACCCTAACAGAGATACTCCCCGAATGGAATGACGGCTATTTTAACGACACACAAAATAAAAAAAAAAATATTCAAATCCAATGCAGGTACCAAAAATAAAAGCTCCTATTTTTTATGCGACTCTTTATTTCAATCTGATTGGCACATTCTATGGATTTTTTATTTCCCTTTTTAAGTGGGCGTAATTTATGGAAAAATTGACGTCGATCGCAATTCGCATCTCAAATGTCCCTCCGATCCCCCCCATGACCATTTTATTATGGGGCCATGATGGGCAGGTCACTTTGCAGTGGAGTGTACTGCAGATAGGTGAACCACCGCTAGCTGTGTAATTATTGTCAGATAATCGATATCGCTTGCTTTGATAGTGTAATTATTTGCTGCCCATGTAAGTACGTTACGTCAATGGTCTATAAGAACTATGTAATTAAAGAAAAGAAATATTAGAAGAAGAGGTGCTCGAGGTTCTCGAAGAGGGGAAAGATTCATTTGAAGAGAAAGAGCGAGAATTGAATTGAGCTGTTGAGCTGTTGAGCTGATTGGAAGTTGGACTATTGAAAAGGGCGGGATTTGACTAAAGAAGGGGGAGAAGAGGCGCTATTTTCAATTTTTTCTTTTTTCTTTATTTTCTTTGTTGTATTTGCTTCTTAATCCTTTCCGCCTTTCTAATATTAAATCCTTTTAGCTAATTGACCGCATAACACCATGTTAGGAAGCTCGGAAACCAGCAGTGCAAGCCCTGTGCTAACATTGCGCGGTTGGGGCAATGTTCGCCCATCAGGCGCGCTCATGTACAAAAAGTACTGGATGACACTATCTGAAAACCAGCTGTGTTGTCATCTGAACGAGAACACATACATCCCCTGTCTGACGATATTTATTAGTGATGTAGTGAAGATTGAAGAAGCGACAGGGTTTAAACATAAATATGTTTTTGAGCTTATTACCAAAGATGGCTCGTATAAGGTTTCCTTTAAGACTGAGGAGACTATGCTGGAATGGAGGAAGGCCCTGGACCAATTTAAGACAAAGGCACTTATTTCGAACCCTATTGGGTTTGAACATAAGGTAAATGTGAATCTCGACGAAGCTGGAAAGCTGCAAGGACTCCCTCAGGACTGGGAGACATTGTTGAAGACATCCAAGATTACCCAAGAAGATAGAGATAAGAATCCGGAGGCTGTTAAGGAGGTCTTGAATTTCTTTACTGGAACCATGGGTAATAAGACAAATGATCAAGTCTATCAGAAAAACTGGGCCAAGGCTGCGGATTCCCTGCGCCAGTCACGAAAGGGGAAGACGACAAGCAGGGACACACAAAAGCCGGCACGACCCCATGTAAAAGATATGTTCCAAACTAGCGATGATAAATTAGAGGGCGAGGTTGAAGTGGTTCAAGAAGAGCCTTTGGTGGAGCAGGAAGGAAGAGATGCTCCTCGTATCTATGACAATGCTAGTGATATTCCTCTTAAGAGATTTGATGGGGTTGTCATATCAACCGCCCCCGAGGCCGTTCCGGAATTTGCTGCCCCCAAAAATGAGACAATTGAGCCTACAGTCACCCCTCCCCCTCGGCCTGTGATTCCACCTCGACCCACACCTCCGCCTGCCCCTTCTGCGCCCGCAAGTCTGACCAGGCCCATACCTCCGCCAAGGAAATTGAGTGCAGGTGCGAGCTCACATGAATCGGCAAGAAATGCCCTCAAATCACGAAGCCGTTCTCCCCATCCCCCCCCTCCATATGAGCAAACAATTACATCGGGTGAGCTTGTGAAGAAGCATTCTGTGGTACCTCATCGTGGAATGAGAGACTCAGAACTCTTTGGACTGCTAGATGACATTGTAAGCTCTGGGAATCCGCGTGACTTGTATGGGGGTCTGCGCAAAGTTGGGCAAGGTGCATCTGGGTGTGTCTATGTGGGTCAGGAAATAAGTACAGGGAGAACAGTAGCTCTGAAGCAGATTCAGATGGAAAATCATTCGAAAAAGGACTTGATTATAAGCGAAATTATGGTAATGGATATGTGCCACCACAAGAATGTTGTTAACTATATTGCTAGCTATTATATCAAAGGGGTTCTATGGGTTGTCATGGAATACATGCAAGCAGGCTGCCTGACTGATGTAATTGAAACAAACGCGTTTAATGAAGACCAGATTGCCTTTGTTGCACATGAAACCCTCCAAGGACTGGCATTTTTGCATAGCCATGATATCATCCATCGTGACATCAAATCGGACAATGTTCTCGTTGACCGACTAGGAAATATTAAATTAACTGACTTTGGCTTTTGTGCGCAGTTGACAGAAAGTCGTAACCAAAGACGCACAATGGTAGGTACACCTTACTGGATGGCGCCCGAAGTGGTCAAACAAAAGAATTATGGTCCAAAGGTCGATGTTTGGTCTCTTGGTATTATGATTATCGAAATGCTAGAAGGAGACCCACCGTATATGGATGAAGAACCCCTGAAAGCTTTGTACCTTATTGCGACCAATGGGACTCCAAAACTTAAATACGACACGAAAGTATCTTCACATCTTAGCGACTTTCTTTACAGGTGTCTGATTGTTGATGTAAATGAACGCTCTAGTGCTAAAGATTTGCTCAATCACCAGTTTCTCAAGTCAAAGAATTTGGTTAAGGAAAGCATTACGCCTCTTGTTTTGAATACTCTTACATCAAAGTGACTGAAAATGATTTGAGTTCTAGTAATGCAATAAAAGCCAACCTATGCTATTTGGGTGAACATATATTGGTGTTTTCCTTTTTTTTTTAAGTTTGCTCAATCTTGATGAGGTTTGCGATACACGCAGTGACGAGGAAACCAGCCACGGCTGCCACGCTGCTTTCGGTCTTCTGGCTTCAAATTGTCAATATCTTTGACCTCTGCACCCTCCACCTTTTTTTCTCCATACAGCCAGTGAGTACGAAATCGAGTCACAAGCACCTCATTGCCTGGTTCCAGTCGAAGAAGTGCATCGTCAAGAAAATCTATTTGGCACGGGGCCTTACAACATCCCCAACAGCCAGTACAAAATCCCAATGGCAGATCTGATGATTGCTCTTTTGCTTTTCCCCAGTGAACACATTTGGCCCAGCACTGATCCAAACACAAATATTTGCAGCCATTAGTGGGAAGTGAAGTCACCATTGGAACAGCGCGTTGTCTTTTACTTCGCTTTTGCCTCAGTTGCTCACGCGTCAGCGTATATTGATCAGCCCCTTCCAGGATGGGCCATGTAATCCCATCGCAGAAAGGGAGGAGGGCTTTCTTAGCGCACAAGGCATCTGTTTTCTTCCAGTCTTTGTTTGGTGTTTCTTTGGCTTTTAGCCAATTCGAAAACAATTTCGCCATCTCAGATTGACCACAAGAATCTTTCCACTTGAAGCTTGCTAGTACGCAATCAATTTGTTTATCATAAAAGGGCAGGTGATCCGCTTTTAAATCTTGAAACAAAAGCCCTTTTTGAAATTCTAGCACTTTCTGCCCCAGTCCCGAAACGCACGCATTTGCCCTATTTTCCCGATGTTCTAAACTCCCCACATCAAACCCCCAAAATAGTTTAGAGTAATCTTCAACCCACGATTTATACACTGATTCATTTAGAAACAGCGGATGGTAGTCAAGGGGGCTGGAAAATGGATACAACCAATCCCAATAGGATGGTCCCATAACCATCCGAAAGTTCATTGACTGCCCTACATCATACGGAAAAAAAAAAACCCCTAAAGACATTTCCTCGCCTTCCCCCTTCGCTGGCGAATCGTAATTGGGTCGAGGCCCATCAGGTTCACTTTTTTCAACAATCCAATCCTCAATCAAGGTCTTATTGTCCAAAATATCCTTGATTTGATAATACAAGATCACAAAGCAGCCAATTGAGACCGCCAATGAGAAAACAAAGCCTGCCAAATGTACAAAAAAGTAATAAAACAACGCCTCAGAGCTCTCATCACTCTGCTCAAGGAAAAACTCAAAGTCCCTACTCACAAGGGCATCGTCGCCATCAGTCCCTGTTTGATCTACCCAGTAGGCAGGATAGAGGCGATACAGGACAAGCCTCACTCCACAATACACATGCAATCCAGCACATAGGGAGCACGAAACGACTACTGCTGCGAGAAACTGAATAAACTGTTTGTGATTATAATGCCCCACACATGAATTAATCCATGGACAATGGTGATCTAGCTTAAGGACGCAAAATCCACACTTGGCGCAGTGATGAGACCTCGGGGCCTTATAGGCCTGGCATTTAGTGCACCATTGAAGATACTCATAAGTGGGAATTTGCGAAAAGGAAGAAGAAATGGGTGCAGACGAAGACGAAGTCACCCCAGGCTGTGATTTCGAATCCTTGTTTACTCCATCATCAACTTTCCAATGCGCTGGTACTCGACCCGGTCCAACTATGATACAGTAGATGTACGAAATCAGCAGCATTGACACAGAAACGAAAATCGTTGAGACAATAACAATAGAGATAATCAACGACCAACGAAGCCGCCAGTAACAAGATAAATTAGAGAGCAGTACCTCAGTGGAAGAATAATAAGCATCCCCAATAGAAATACCGGCACAATAACTGATGTAGGAGATGGGATTGAAGTTATAAAACAAAAGAAGGCACAGGGAGAAGAGACAGCCCACAATAATCGCTAAATCGTAATAAAATCAAATATTTACATCATATCATTGGTTGATTAAAATCTAAATTCAAGTATATGTCCAACCAAATTGATTGACTTTTGCAACCCCCCCCCCCTTCTTAACGTTACCACACTTACCAATTGTGAACAGAGGCCCTGGATGCAACACGAGGGCGGCCCTTCTTATATTTTCTCTGTGAATAAAGCCCATACCTGACATATAATTTGATTTACAAACAAAAAAATAAATAAAACAAAGCAAGATCTTACGAATCCAAATCACAAATCAACTAACAATAACAAAAAAAAACAACAAAAACAAAAAAAATAAAAAATTCCCGCCATTTTTTTCGCGCTTTCTTTTTTTTTCTTTGTTTTTTTTTTTTTTTTTTTTTTTAAATT
>PDIM01010325.1:25631-35882 GCA_002811675.1 Ichthyosporea sp. XGB-2017a
AAATTTCCAAATTTCCAACCGATTAAAAATAAAAAAAAAAAAGATAAACAAATAAAAAATTACGAAATTTTTAGTTCAAATCTCAAACAATGAAAAAATCGAGGGAAAAAATCCTCGGAAAAAATAAAAAAAAAAAAAATTCATTTAAAAATAATTTGCGGCATTGCTAAAACCCCCGTATTATTTTCACTTAGTCAATACATTGTTTCATTTCTTCACTATGGAAAAGGCCATATATTAGGGTTTTTATAAACCTGGTTTCCTCTTTAGGGTTACTTTTTTTTTCACTTTTCTTTATTTCTTCTTTCATTTCAGTTTCTTTTTCTTTTGCAGTTTTCATTTTCACTCCCATTCTTCCCAGTCATCATCATCCTCTTCATCACCAACACCTCCACCCTCCTTCATCCCAGCACCAGTGCTCCCCACCAAAGGAGACACACTGGACGTGGAGGCATCGGTGTTGTTCTTTGCCATCGTGGACGAAGCTGCAATTGGGAGCGTGGATATTGCAGGGGTGGCATCGGGTGTGGTAGTGGTATTTACAGTGTTGTTGTGTGCCTCTTCTTGAATAGCGGCACGGTCCTGCTCTGGGACAGAGGACACCGTTGCAGGGGAAGGGAAATGGCAATCATCCGAAGAGGAGATTTCATCCCCATCCAGTTCAGAAAAGGATGAAAAGGAGGATTTTTGTCGAGCAGTGCGCTGCTGCTGCTGCCGCTGGGAGGCATCGGACTCATCATGATAAGAAGACGACTGGGCAGGCTCGACGGAACTGAATACAGTTTCCTGCTGCTGAAGAGCTCCGTTGCCTTCATTTTTCTCCATTTTTCTTACTTCTTTCGTTTGCTCACCAGGAACAGACATCGACCCTTTACTCTTCTTTCCTATCTGCTCCACCTTTTCTTCTTTGTTCCTTTTCTCCCCATCCTCCTCCTCCTCTTCGTCCCATCCCATCAGTTCGTCGTCCCCCTCGCCCTGAGTGTGCACTTGCCCCGCCCGCTCTACCAACCGTGCACGTCGAAGCTCACTCTCTTCGAACTTTTGCAGTTTATAAAAGTACCGTGCCCAAAACTGCTTGTAATGCACAACAGATGGAATTAGTTTCGAATGTAGCATGCGGATGTTCTCATTCGCATTGAGGATTTGAGAAATCTCTGTGGTTTTCGAATCAACATCAATCAACCCAACACAGTCCACTCCGTCAGAAGGATCAGAGCAATATGTGGCCATGTCACTCTGAAATTCGCGTAATCGGGCATCATGGCCGCTGAAACTCTTCACTCCACCCATTTGTCCCCCTCCCTCCTCCTCCTCCGGGGCCGCCAGGGACGAAGACAACTTTTCAAACATCGACGCCAATCCACTGCCTAGTTTCTGCGCCATCACATTAACATCAGCACTGGATTTTCTTCTTTCTCGTCCTTCATCAGTCTCTCCTGAACCACTCTCCTCGAAATCTCCCTCTGCATCCGCCACCTTTCGTTGACTGTTATAAGGATTCGGATCGCTATTGCCATGATTCGTCCCCTCAGCCCCATCTTCGTTAAGCCCAGCATTGATTGTACTTGCCGTTTCCGCAAGCACAGCCGACATATCTTGCTTTAACTCCTTTCCAAATCGTTTTAAATCCTTCTTTGTATCCTTCAAAATCGCTTCAGACTGTACATCACAACCAACAAACAACAAATTTAACAACATTGTCCTTTAAACAACCAAATCAACTAACTTCACTATCAACAATAAATCTCTTACCTGCTTCTGGATCGCCTCTACATATCCCCACCAGTTATATCCTCCACTACTCCCCTGATTCCCCTCCTCTCCCTGCGCCTGCTTCTGGTTCTCTTCCTCCATTGTTTGTCTGCCTTTTTACACAAGACAAAAAAAAAATAAAACAAAATAGCCAACCTAATACAACTTCTTTGTCTCTCACAGTCCTACACTGTTTCCCCGTCTATATCTTCAGATCAACGATTCACAATCACAAGCACGCTTGGCTATTGATCGATTCTCTCTTACAATGGAAAATCACTTCTCCACCACCATCAACAAAACAAAACCGAAAGATAATACATTTTTGGGCCACAACGTAATAAAATAAACAGAATTACATGAGTAGAGGACCCATAGTCTAATTCCAATTTATAACCCTCTATTTGAAATTGGAATCCTTTTATTCACAACAGAAATAATAATACAAAGCTTTGGATTATCTTAGATTCTAAACGAACAAGGGACATATCCCAATTCGTTCATTTCTAATCCTTCCTGAGGGGTAACAAGTGCTGATATGGACCCACTCTTCTCTCCAAAACTGATGGATTTTGTGTTGTAAGCTGTAATTGTTCCCGTTTGAAGCACTCCCTTGTTATCACGAACTTTGTAGGAAAGAACACCAGCCGAGGAAGGAGCTTTACCGGTGTTTAGTGCGAGTCTAACGGACCGGTCATTTGCATCTGCAGCATCCAAAGGGCATGACTCATCGTATGCTATACGCGAGAAGGAATTTGTTTTCTTGGAGTAGCAAATGTTGAAATTTAGATTGTAAATAGAAAAGGAAAGTGGCTTTTGCTTGGGATGTGAAGGGAACTTTAGCGTAAAATAAGCTCTTGCCTGGTTTGTCAGCCTGGCGTATTTTTCAACATTTGCATTAGCGTCAACGAAAGCGTACTTGAGTGCATACATGGACAAATCCTGTGATGTCAAATTGCCTTTGGCCATGGCGTATGCAGGAAGCCAGGACTTCGCAGCTTTCAAAGTTTCTTTTTGCATCAGTACAATACTTCCATGGGGCCCAAGAAGGGGGTCACGCTCCATACCAGCATTAGCCACACACGCACCAGTTCCCATATTGGAGACCCACTGGACTTCGCCAAAACCGGGAGCCCCAACAATAAATCTGTTGTAGCCCATAATAACGGCGTTATTTCTTCTGGCACCAAGAGCAATATTGGTGAAGTCATTCACAGTCAATGCAGGTAGTAGCGAGGCGTGTTTAGTTTTGATATAGTTTTCAATCACATTCCAGGAAAGAGCAGTTACATATTTGATGGCGATACTATCGCTAAGCTGGCACTCGTTCTGGAAGTTTTTCTGTAAGGCTTCTGCCCAGCTAGGCAAACTAACAGTATTGTTAGGTCGGATGCCTGTAACATCTCCTTGAAGGGTGGCTGTGAAGGCAAACTTGGAATCAGTTTTTTTCGCCGTATTTTCAATCTCAGTAGAGGCGCCAAGACTAAATATGCCAACATCAAGACCAGCACTTATAGTGGTCTTGAAGGAGTCAGTCTTTTCAGTACTTGAAAAATGGTACACTCCCTCTAAGGTACTCATGCATCCGTACGTTTTGCTGATAATAGCATGTGTGCCATACAAAGACATAAACGCCTCTGGGTTGTTCACCAAAAGATCGCTGGCTTCCTTTTTAAAGACCACTTCTGTATCATCAAAAGTAGAAATACCTTCAGTGCGAATATCTTGCCGCATCATTGCTCTTATTTTAACCGTTGTTCCTTCAGTTTTCATCATTGAAGCAGATGATATGTCCAATCCAAGTCCAGCCCCCATGAAGGCGCCACCAATGCCAACTGCGACTTTGTTTAATTTTTCCTGAGAAGAGGAATCAAAATCCATTGCATATGCGTTTTCAGAGTACGTACTGTTTACAACGGAGACTTTTCTAACCTTTTCAAAAGCAGAATTCAAAACGGGGGATCCAGTACGTGAGTCATATCCAATAAATGAATTCCCTGCAAATGTGGATGGTGCCATATCCGTGCGCTCGGCTACAGCAAGTTTGACAAAATTAGAAGGGGTATTTGAACCAGCGGCACCATTGTCACTTAGTGCGTCTTTTAAGAAGCCATTAGGTTGGCCCAAAGGAACTCGAACAAGTTCCCCATCGATGCGAAAGTTATAAAAAGAAGGAGAAGATTTTCGTCCTGACACGGGAAGTGCCTGAGGAAGTTGTACGTGGGTGTTCAGGATGGTGCATAGGAATAAAATGACCAGTGCACTCTTTGGGTTCGCGTTAAACATCCTACTGTGGCTATTTCCTCCCTTTTCTTCTTCTCTCTCTTTCTCTTTGATTAACAAGAATTCTTCTGCGGATTAATGAATCTAACTTGATTTAGTTGTTTCTTTTCACAGTGATTTGTGTTGCTTTAGAACTGTAGTTCTTTTAGCATACGGTGAGAAACATTTATAGCCAGTTCCCTTGCTGCAGGTAAAATATAGCACGAACAACCCATGCAAAGGATGGTTTGGAACATCTTGGGAAGGGCACAATTCTGGTGATTGGTTTATGAATTCTATTTTTCTTTTTGCACACCTTTCTTTATTCGTTCGATTCTAACAAATACTGCACCCATTCATTCTCTGCCCTCTGATTGGTTCCTAAACCTCCCTTTTCCATTGGGATTACCTCTTTTGGAAAATAGGGTTTATTTTTATCCTTAAAAGAATGTTCAAAACCCGCTCACTTTCTCTCCAACGTCATGATGGATCTCCCTCAAATGTTCCGATCATTTTTACAGACTCTCAGAGGTGTGTTTACAGGAGATGTTCTATTCGAACAGATTGTAATTGCTACACAAAAAGATGGAAGGTTTATCGGAGGAATTGTACATGTACGAACATGATATGTGCCTGCCATGAACAGCGACGACTCGGGAGATACTCTTATAAATTGTTCGAGAATTCGCAGAACTGGCAAAAAATAAGTATGCAATATATATAGTCTAAATATATTTAAGACCAGTTCTGCTTTGCAGATAGCAAGTGTTATTAGGTACAAATCATAAATCTATAAGCATATTAAACACAAAATCACTCGGTTGATCTATAGATTAAACAATTCAAACAAGGAGAAAAGAAACGAAACATGCCCAGTGTATTACAGGCGGTTGCTGTTGCAATCTTGCTTACCTGCATAGTTAATACCTTTTCTTCACCCCTTGTCGTACAGGGACAAAAAATAAGTAGGGTCTCAGCCGTCCTGTTTGGTTCCCACACCGAATTTCTTTATATGCGGGTGGGCTTACCTGGAATGATGAGTGGTGATTTGGTCAATTCCACTAAAGGATGGCCTGGATATAATGTAGCGACCGGGAAAGCCTCTGAGAAGGGAGCTGTTGTTCTTCCCGCTCCTATAATGATGGGTCAAAGTGACAGCGTATCTCGCCTTTCCGTGGTGCAATCCTCTTCATCTCTCATCACGACAGAAATGACTCGTGTCTCTGTTGGAGGCTCCTTTCTCGGCCTTGACTTTGGGGCGACGACAGAACAACAAAGGGTTGTTGCCACAGAGTCTACTAGAGCCAGTGTTTCCATTTTTTACCAAGCCAATGTTATTTCAAAGATTTTGCCCATGGGTGAAACTGTGAAGCTGTCAGATGAGGCAAATACAATGATTAAAAATGAGCAATGGAAGCAGTTTGTTGACTCTTATGGAACCCACGTTGTAACCTCGCTGAACTATGGCTGCTTCACAGCCTACAGTTTTAACTTTAAATTCGGAAAATATGGAGCAGCAAAGAAATTTCGTGAAGAACTTGGCAAGCTATCTATCATGCATGAACCTAGCAGAGAACTTTTAAAGAAAATTAAAGCTCTTGCTCTTGCATGCGACCCCAAAGCTTCTTTGAACAGAACTATTGACGGGAACTTTAAAGATGATTTGGATATATCTCTCAATGAAGACAATCTTTTTGATATGAAGAACTTTGAGAAGCATTCATTTAATGCTGTATCATACTCTGATAGATGCCGTGCTTGGGTCACAGGTAGCTCAGAGTCTTCTAAATTCCGTGATGAAGCTCTCTTTTCCGTCTATGCACGCTCATGGGGGAATGTGTATCCTGCCCTTTCTAACAAGATTCCTAGTTTGAGTCATGTACAATTTCAAAATATACAGGAAGGCGTTATCCAAAGAAATAATGCATTAGATACCTATGAATTTCTTGAGAATTATTCCTCATTGAGCGTGGCATCATCTGGTAAGCCTTGGAATGCCGGACTTGCTGGATACACTGGATGCTACGAAATGGATGACCAAGATAACACTGTTCCTGTTCCCATACTTGGTCCACTCAATAAGGAGCTTAATAGCACCATTCTGAAAAGGGTGAAATTTTTGAAAGAAGCCCAATGGTTAGACAAAAGTGCGTCAACGGAGAAAATCCAAAACTTTACTTCTACGATGATATTGGAAGCTACAAAACAAGCACCTCTTTTGGCAAACCAGGCATGGCCGTTTTACACTCTGTTGATCGAAAGCGATACCAAGGACAACCCATACCAAGCTTTTAGACTGTCTTATAACCTCTTTGAGGAGCCAGAGTCTGTTTGCTACCCGGCAAACACTCGCAAAGCTGAGAATTGCTCGTCTATTGCCAAAAACACGCCATATATTGAGATATCGCCATATGTATATAATGAAGCAAATTCCGACCCAAAGGCTAGTAGAGCGGAAAAAGGAAGTCCATTTCAATATTTTCTCCACAATGCTAAAGGCGAAGTTGTTGACTCGGGATATCTTCAACCTCCTTTTTTGGCGGAAAGAGGTACTAGATGGACACAGCTGAAGATGCCTTCCAATAATGACCCAAAAGTGAGTTCCCCGGCAATTAAGACAGCATTAATTCCAGACTTTAGCCAAGAAAATACAGAGTTTTTTCCCATCTACGCTAACGTGTGCAATTAGACATATGGACAAAATGGCAGTAAGATATGAATAAAAGCCCCAAGCAAGTTGTACACTGTATTTGTTTTCATTTACACCACTTACCATACATCGACACACGTATACACTTTCTCTGCTTTCTTGTTCAATCATCGACTAGCTAGAACATCCAACCTTTGTGTCTTTCAAAACTCAGCTTGCCAGTGTAGAGTGCAAAAGATGAAAAGAAATGCAGGGGAATTACTATTGGTTAAGAACGATTGTTACTAAAAGGGATGCTGTGGGAGAATGAAAGAAGGGTGTGAGAGAATAAGCAAGAGGGGAGGTTTGGAAGATAAATAAAAGCCGAAGAAAGGTGGAGTCCAATTCTCATTCCTTTCGGGGGATTGTACTTCCTTGTCATCCCCCAGTAAGAGAACACACCAACAGGCCCTTTATTCCAAACATTTCTCCTTTTATCACTTCAGCATACGTACACAAGAAAGTCTTGACAACATTAGATCAAAGCTGGGAAAAGGTAACCACGTACTCCACGATATAGTTGCGAATGAACAGAATTCCTTCCTTTCGGGAAACAAAGAGAGCCAAAGTTTCACAAGCGCGTTTAGGTTGGTCTAATTAGCCATGGCGACGTTGTTCTTGACCTGACCAATTCAAAGCTACTCTCACCGATACTCTTCCGAAGCTTTCCTTAAAGATACGGCTAAACACCGCCATTGATCCGCCGTTCATGTTACGCGTTCTCTCCGAGTGCCAGATTTCTCCCCATTGTCAAGCCCTTGTGCATTTATCTCAACTGTCATTTGACCGATGCCTGAATTCGAATCGCATTTCCGTACAGCTGACTGGGCATGCAAAGGCAAAGAAGGGGGAATCAGCTAATCAGGTAACGCTCAAGAATGGCTCTTTTGCTATTTTTGTCAGAATTAATGGAAATGTAATTGTTCTGAAATTATAGCAAGTACGTACAGTAACCGAAAAGTGCTTTGCGGCCAAAGTATCAATTTGCAGTATTTAAAGGGCTTCTTCTTGTCTTGAGACAAGAGAACAATACAACACAAACACAGAAAAACAAAAACTAAAATACAAAACTTTTTTAAGATCTTGAGTTTGATTTCACAAATCTGCCAAGTAAACACGAACAGCCTTTCCTTTTGTTATAATACACAATGTTGGCAAAGATATGCGCATTTGTTGTACTTGTTGGTGCAGTGTACTGCTCTTTTGTTGATGCAGCCCCAACTCCTGATGCTGATTCAGGCAATCAACTCAAATTTGAAGTTAATGGACTAACTAGCACAGTTGCCGTGCCTTCCCCAGACGAATTTCTTGATATTGTTTTGGGTGAACAAACCAGTCAATCAGAAGTTAATGATCTTGGTAATAGTCAATCTTACATGTTCTTGGCCACCAGTAGCCGAAATACTGCCATGAACCCGGCCTTGTTCACAAACGACCGGTTTATTGGTTATGACGCTCGTATTGGCGAGCCTGCATTGAAAAGCGCATTTGCCAAGGACCTTCAACCCGACTCAACAGCCACATCATACTCCATAGAGCAGTTTGCATTGTCGTATGACAGTGAAACAGAAGCAAAGTTGGACAAAACTGCCGTTGGTGTTGAAGGCGGCTTTACTGGAGGTAGCGCCAACTTTGGCCTAGAAGATAGCTCGGAAAATTCCAAAGAGTCAAAGACGGTGAAACTCAAAGTGTTTATGAGAAGAGATATAAAGACTGTTTCCCTCCCCTTTGGAGAAACCATTCATCTGAAAGATGACGCTCAGGATCTGTTGAACAAAAATCCTATGAAGTTTTTGGAGGTGTACGGAACCCACGCTGTTGCCAGCAAAACATACGGGTGCATTTCTACTTTGGAGGGAATGTTCACATTTGACAGTGCCGCTGACAAACAGAAATTCACCCTCGGTTTAGGAGCTGATATGACATCTGGTAGCTTTGGTGCAAAAGTATCCACTGATATTCAAGATATAGCGTCCAAATCAGGCAAGTCATACAAGTTAACTCTCACTTTGGTTGGAGATGTGACTGATATCTCTCCTGCCGAGGGTCAATTTAGCAACCTGATGGCATGGGCAACTGCTCTTAAGCAAGACTTTAGTCCAAAATGTGAACAGCTTGCCAGTGAAAACAAAGTGACTGTGAAATCCATTGGAGCATTTCCTTGGAGCAAAGTCCTTGCGTCCTCTGATGCCAATATTCCCTCCTTTAGCATTGATGACATGACCAACATTTCCATTGGAAACAAGCGCAAGGCCCTTGCCCAAGATGGATACTCTAGACTGATGGACTACTCTGGAAAGATTGATGTGAGTTATGTCTCCAACAGAGGCCATGGTGGATGCCCCAATGAAGAGTCTCGCGATGAATTGAAGCGTGCCAAGAACAGCTACGGAGAACTTAATTTAGCGCAGATGAATTTGGACACATTGTCATGGATGACTAAAGAAATGGAGAACAACTTTGTGAACATTTCTTCGGCTAAAGTGAAAGCTGCTATCTACGACTATAAGCACAAGGTTAATGGAGAGCTTGTCAAGTTTGCTCGCACTAGTAATACACTCTATGAACACTTTATTGTTGAAGTACTTAATCTCGCCGATAAGCCCATTGTCACTTTGCGATTTCAAACCACCAACCCAGACATGAAGCTTTGTGTTTATGGCGATACGGAAACAAAGGCTATTATTCAGCCAAGGGACAAGCCTTGCGGAAATTCCAAAGAACCCTGGGGAGTGCGTACCTTTGAACTTAAGGTAAAGTCAAGCGAAGCTGGAATCTTGACAGGTACCTGCGTAGACGACAAAAACAATCCCGTCAAGGTAACAGCAAAGCCTTACGAAGCCGCGAGGTGCCAAACACTGGAAATGGGGGGTGACAAAGTCAGAAGAGGTGTTAAACTCATCGTAAAGCCGGATGTAAACCGACCGAATAAGATTGAAAATGGTTTTGTACCTTGTGACTTTGCAAGAGAGTAATTCAAAGACGCAAAAACATAATTGCCAGACAACACAAAATAAAGACAGGTAACAACAACATCTCAAACGCAAATAGAAAGAAAGACGAACACACCCCAAAGCGACCAATTAGATACTTTTAAATGAAACACGAGTGTTTTCTTGGGCTCGGATTTAAGAGTCTTCTTAATCTGTTTGATTCTAATGGAAATGGAACTGAATTCTAACGATATATCTAAGCTTCTCCCTCCCTTGCCCAACTCATTCTTCCCCCTTCTGTGATAAACCCACCTGCTCTTAATTGCTTTCTCTGACCTCTTTCATCACGGTCTCTTTTGTTACTCTAAAATAAAAGCTACACATGGTTAAGCAAATCCCCCTTTTTTTGAGCTGATTTACTCCACAGGGACTTTCCATCCTTTCCCTTGACAAGATGATAAATCTCAAAATCTCAAAACAAAATCTCAAAATCTAAAAAAATGAAACCCTAACCCTCCTTTTTCTTTTTTGCTATGTAAAAAAAAATCCTGAAAAAAATTATTGTAAAATTGTTTTTTGTTTTGTTTGTTTCATTGAAAAAAAAAAAAAAAAAAA